>JANHFQ010006729.1:63031-73648 GCA_032468035.1 Aparallactus werneri | reverse complement strand
CCCGATTCCCAGGAGAGGGGCGGGGTATAAATTTGAATAATAAATAAATAATAAATAAATAAATATGGGATGATGGGAGTTACATTCACCAATATTTGGAGAGGAATGTAAAACCCGCCATTACTAACAACACATCCAGAGGAAAATCGTATTGCACTCAATAGTTTATTTCTAAGTAGAATATATCGTCCAACTGTACTCTTCAAAATTATTAGCATAATCCAATATACACATCTATTCAGAAGTTCCATTAAATTCAATGAAGCTTATTGCCAGGAAAGTGGATATAGAGCTGTGGCTTGCAGGTGCAATTACAGCAAGGTTTTTTTTAATCTGAGTCAAATATATTCCACTCAAAACTATTCACAAATAATCTAAGCTCTGATTTAGGTTCTCTCTCACTCTTGGAAGTCTCTGGCTATTAATTTTGAGAGGCAATCCTTCTACAAGGATCTGAGTTTCTACATTTTTCTCATCTGCCTTGTATGATGCAGAATATTTCAGGTGCTCAGCAGTTTCTAGTTGCATTTAAAATCACCTTGCATTTTACTAAAATGCATTAATATTTGATAGACTGAGTGAAATGTAACATAATGTTCCATTTAATAACTTAAAGCAATCACTTGAATTTAAAAGAATTGTTTCTTTTTTTTATTTTGCTCATATGCTACTATATTCAAACCAAATATAAACAAGCCTGCCGTTATTCATAAACTAATTAAATGAGGCTTAATTGGCTCCCATTGATTAATCAATTAAAGATTTAAGTCAATTAATATACCAATTAAACTAATGGAATAGCCCTAACAGTACCATAACAACAATATTTTATGTAAATTTTAAAATACAAGATTTAACTGGTGAAACCTTGAAAAGTCTTGCCAACTTATATAAATGAAAGAAGTGTTTATCAAGTGCATAGTTATACCATTTTTACAAATTGTAGCTGTTATTGTTCCCTTTCCAACAGCTTCTCCTAGCCTTTCCTACAGACAGGCAGAGGACAGCCTGTCAATTTGGATATCACAAGACAGAAGTAGTATAGGGGACATACCATATTCAGTTGTGTCCAAACCAATCCCTTTTTTAAGCATCTCATTCTGCTCCCATATTGGAAATCTCCTGTGGAAGATTACCAGTTTGGCTAGTACCAAACCAAGCTTACCAACTAGTAACTAGAGAGTGGGGTTTGCTCACATTATACCATGCCTGTCAGTATTTGTAGAAGTGTATTGATGGTTGTTTGATTAGGTTGCTGTTAACTGCTAGCTTGTTTGTCTGCATTGATATTTCCTTGATTTGACTTTTTTTGCTTCCTAATTGTTGGTCTAATGTTAATCTTTTTGGTGTTAATCTCTACTCATCTCACTATTGATTGAGGAGTACGTCTGGTCTTTTTTTGTTCTCTTTTTGTCTTTTTGATTGACTCCTTTGACTGGTATGTAGATGTTGTTTATGTCTATGTTCCTGTGGATGGCTGATTTGTCTGAGTGCCAGGCTTCCAGGAATTCTCTAGTGTTTTTTTTGGATTTGGCTTGTCCTAGGGTGCTCACAATTTCCCTATTGAAACTATGGCCAAGTCTTTCCATGACTTATGAAATTAAGGAGTTTCCATCCTTAATGAAAAGTTTGCCTATGGGAACTTACTAGGGAAAAACTGTTGCAAGCTAACCATAGGTTAATTTCCCCAATGAATCAATAAAAATTAATGGCAGGCTTTACACCCAGTAGGACTTAATGGCAATACTGTACTTACACCCAGAATATTTTAAATGTAAATTTGCAGAACCACCTGCAAAAACATTTGGGCTTCCAAAAGCTACTGGACTCTGTTCAGGGTAGGAGTTGGTAATGTTTTGATCAATGGGAATCACATTCCAAAGAGTGATGGGAAACTGGCCAGGACACCAATGGCATCATTGAAGTGAGCAACACTGGGATTCAGGGAGAAGCCCAGAAGGGTAATACAGTTTATTTTTCTGTTGCATCAGCGTTGTTTTGGCTTATTAAGGCGCTTTG
This sequence comes from Aparallactus werneri, assembly GCA_032468035.1. NCBI lineage: Eukaryota > Metazoa > Chordata > Lepidosauria > Squamata > Lamprophiidae > Aparallactus > Aparallactus werneri. The sequence goes on along the minus strand of JANHFQ010006729.1, from coordinate 71,629 downwards.
GATAATTAAAAAGAACTAGAATATGCTCTTTGCAGATAAAATGACTTACTTCCATTATGCTTTCTGTTCCATGCTGAAAACAACTCAAGCGTGAAAAGGAAGGAAAGTTATATATGAAACACTCTTAGAGTTACAGTTAAGGTTAGAGTTAGCCTTCTACTGCTGTGAAAAGCAAATTCAATTAAAAAGTAACTGTAAAACAAGTCACAAAAACAGCAACCTCAAAAATAAAACACAGATTTCAAGACTTATGCAAAACTGGCCAAGTTAAGCCTTCTCATTAAATGATATATATTTAACATTATTTTGGATTATTGTTTGTTTTCAATGAAAGGGTTTCATTTTATAAAGCTGCAGAGCTCCATGGTTGTTTTATTCATGGTTTGAATTATATCAAATATAATTATTATCATTAGAATTTTACCACCAAATTCTGTGAATGGAAATTGCATGGAACAAAAATACTTAAGGCTTGGTTTCTTATGTTTTTAATTCTTTGTCAATGATATTATCATATCCTCTATCTTTTAATTCAGTTGGTAACACCATTTGAGTCCTACCTTGATTTTATTGCTGTTAATGAAAGTTCCCAAAAGGTAGTGTCTCCGTTTTCCATCTGTTTCGTTTGGGGATTGTATTCTCTTTCCCTTTACAAATAAAAAAAGAAAATTAATTCTAGCTCAATATAGACACTTTTCCTTGAGGAGACAGATTCCAAAATGAGAAAGAAAGAGGTTCAACTTGCCTAAGCCATGCCTGGTAGTTCCTTTCCAGATTGAGATATTTGTTCTTACAAATTGTCATTGCCATGGTCCTCATCATCCAAATAATAGCCAGGTCAGCTGCGTGGTACATGTTTATTGCTACATAATTTGAAACTGCCTTGTTTTAAAATGATGGTTAAAGTATCTTACATTAAGGATCCAGCAAACTAAAAATGTCATTATTGATAGTGACACTTATAGGCAAAAGCTTATATTTAAATTATTGAAATTGCTAAACATTGATGTTATTAATGCAATTGCAAAAGGTAACTCTTCTGGAGGTATCAGGTGACCTATATACTCAAAAGGGGAACTGGGATAAGACCAAAATGTGACTCTATGTGCAAATGGTATAATATATGAGCCCTGATGGTGCAGTGATTAAATGCAGTATTGCAGGCAAATTCTGCTCACTGCCTGGAATTGGATCCAGACAGGACTCAGGGCCTTCCATCCTTCCAAGGACCCAGATGGTTGGGGGAAATATGCAAATAATGCTGACATTGTAAACCACCTAGAGAGTGCCGTAAAGCACTATGGGGCAATATGCAAGTCTAAATGCTATTGCTATTGCTATGGGGGGATAACTGTGGGACACAGGGATGGAAGTCGGTGGGTAAAGAGACACTATCTAGAAATGACCTCCGAAGCTTATCAGCCTATAAAAAGAGTCAGTGGAAGATTAATATTTTCAGATCTGCAATATTCTTATTAATATAGCCTTACAATAAATTAGATTTAGCTCATCTGGCCATATTTCCTGTCTGCTCTACCTGGGAAGGCTGATATTAGCGTAAGTTCTTTGGTTCCATTTCTCCCTTTCCCCCCCCCCCTCCTTGATTGAAATCATGGTTTACATGACTGAGGTCTGGTTTGCTTTACTGCCTACACTGGAAGAATTTATGTAAGACAATTCATGATGGTGCAGTTGAAAATGTGTTTGTTTTGTGATTAGTTTTACAAATGATCTTAAAAACTTCATGGCCATAAGATAGTGTATAAAATATTATTCTCTGATCAGGGGAAAAAAAACCTATTTCTCTGCTCATGTGAGACCACTGTGAGGTGTTACTTGCACCAAGAGATGCTGACAGCCAATATCTATTCTATAGGTAGACCTACACAATCTTTCAGGCTCCTTATGTTGCTCCAGAATATAATCCTACAATCCAATACCTTGAAGAGTGGTTGATCCATGTTAAATTAATCTCATTCCTATCGGGGCAGTTTATGAGCTGACTACAAAGCTTGGAGTGATATATATTGCTCAAACATCTTATTATAATTATCTACCCTGAGATTTTTTTTCCTCTAGTTTTAACAAAAAAGATCCATATTATCTCCTTGGTTTGGTAGACGTAATTCTTTTTTATGAAAACAAAACTGCCATGGTGCAAAATCAGACCTTCAATAAAGTATTTTGCCAGGTCATCCATGGGTGTGTACATGAAAAGAATGTGTAATGTGAATTTTAGGAATGTGTAAATGTGGAAAATTATTTTTATCTCTAGTAAATTGGAAGAAAGAAAAGATGTAATCCTGGAAAGGAGAAAGAGCCAGATGGGAAGAAAACATCATCATTTCTGTTTTACTAAATGTGTTAATAAAACGTTACAGTTATTTTCATGGAGGGAGGGTTTTTTTATGGCTATGCCAACAATAAGTGCATTTATGTTTCCTTGCCCTACTTCTACATTATCCTTTATTTATGATTTGGAGACTTTATAAGTAGCAATTGTTATCCTTTTACAGCCTTTATGTTGTAGTTGTCTATTTGGAGGGAAGAAATCAAATTAAGGAAAATAAAATGTTCTTTTCAGCTCTGGAAGCTGTGCTCAATGAATTGTAGCCCCTGTTTTTCTCAAATGCAAACGCACTGCTAAGTATGTTAAAGGCTAGAAATTCAGAATTATAGAAGTTCAGATGGTACAGTCCAGCACTGTGTACTGAAAATTAAATTTTGAACTTTTCATTTCAAAACAGAGGGGCTTTTTTTCTGTTAACTGCAGTGAATTCATAATGGCCTGTCACCTAAGCAGCTCTCTATACCTTTATATTTTTCAAAATGTCATCTATGCAAAGATATATTTCTCGCAATAAAAGAATATAAGAAGTGTCCTGCTGGATCACACCCCTGGTCCATCTAGTCCACCATCCTATTCTCACAGAAGCCAATCAAATATACAAAGAAGTCCACTAGTTTCCTCAACAGTTAGCCTTCCAAGGCAGCCACACTCCCACCGAAGTTAAATGCCATTGAATCCCAAGATCCTCTTATCCATTTGAAGGTGTTGGAAGAAATATCCATCTGGTTCAGTTCCAAGCCAGGAGAAAGACACTGGAAACATGGAGGCTGACTGGAAAGATGATTTAATGATGAACAGAAGCACCAAGCACATGGTTCTGGTGCAGCTGACCACATGGAGTTGAGAGGGGGGAGTTATACCTTCTTTGGGCTTTGAACTTCCTGTTCCTGTGCAAGAACATGTATTCTATTGGCTGTTGTCAGACTCCCACAGGGCCATGTAGGGTTTATATAGGGGTCATAGCTGGCTCTATAGGTTGTCCAAGCTAAGTTTGATTGAAGTTTCTGAGGGTGATGTAATGTCCTTAGGAGATTGTGCAATGTAGAGAGCTATGCGTCTTAGTGGGTTAACCCTGAAGATCTTTTGTTTTGTAGATAGGCTGGCCCAGTCTTTCTTAATGAGCACAAAATTCTGGGGCAGAGAGCTAGAGCTCTGAGTTTCTGTCTCCATTAAGTCTTTTTATTTCTCTTTTAAGAGAAATACTTTATCCTGCCTTTTTAAATATTCCTCAAAATATTTCATTCTTCTAGGAGAGGAGAGGTGCTAACTTTCTACAAAGGAAAGCAGTTAAAATTAATTTGTCTTGTATCTTTTTTAGATTATAAATAAACATTTCATAGGTGAGCACCACCTTCAAAAATGCTTTCCCATAATCTCCATCTAGATAGACTAGGCTTAATGAGACATTCTTTAGCAGCGTTTCAGCTAGACCACTCTCCAAAAACAGGTCATTCTGGCCCAACTTCGTCTGAGTTGCAATCAAGAGATATTGTTTTCTGATTGGTAATAGAGTTATTTTCTTGTTTCATTTTGAAGGATGGGTGCTTTTTTGCCTTCATTCTAATGTGACTTAATTCCATTAGTGTTTTCAATTGTATATTTTTCTGAGGACACCATTGGAAAGAGATGTTGTGTATGTATGTGTGTATTAATAAATGATAAAGAGCCTAATTTTTTAATTAAATACATGGAGTAAAATAAATACCCCTAAATATTATAATTGGACATAATTTTGTATTTAATCATAAACATTTTATTTAATTAAAACCTAATCTCTACTAACTACTCACAAATACATACATACAAGTTTTAGAATACATTCAATTATTCCTTTGAAACACCTATCTATTAAAATCTCTGTTAAGAGACATAAAAATAGTCACAACAAAGTACTGCTAGTATACATATTAATAGACAACATAATGTTAAATATATCTAAAACAATTATATATATATACAGTATTTGGCTGATCTCCTGTCAAAGGGATGGATACATCATGCTTCTCCAGGTACATTTAGAATATACTGCCATCATTTCTGACATGCCACCTGTGACTGATGGGCATTATAGTATAATAATAAATAGAATATCATAGACTTACTATCTCAACTGTCCTGGGATCGTTGCTTCTTTAGGACTTCTAATTATGCCCTCAAGATCATTCTGGAATAATAGCAGTAGAGATTCTTGTGCCCATTAGGCAGCTTGTTCTTGCCAACATTTTCAATCAGCCACAGTAGTTTCTGTTTATTATAATGGGACACCAGCAACCTGCATTCTTGAAGGTTCTGTGTATGACCAAAAGTGAAATTCTGGCCACTGCTGAAATAAGAAGCAAAATGTTTCTCTTCTGGTATAATGCTATAAAATAAATAATGACATAGTTCAGACATACTTCTTAGTACAGGGATGGCGAACCTATGGAACCGGTGCCCAAAGTGGCACGTGGAGCTATGTCGGCTGGTATGCAGAGCTGTCACCCATTTCTCTTCTGGGTTCTGGCATGCTGGCCAGCTGGTCTATTTCGGTTTCTGGTGCACATGTGTGTGCAAAGACTAGCTGGCCGATACGCATGCAGCCGAGGAAAACCCAGGTGCCAGCATGCACACGCCAGCTAGGCACACTCCTTGTGGATGTTCTCAATGGTGGGCTGCTGGCACCCCAACCCAAGCCCCAGGAACACTGACAACCCTTCCTTCTGAGGTCAGGAAGGGGTTCCGGCTTTCCAGTGAAGGGAGGTGGCATCCCCCTGCCCAGCTTCTTCTCTTCACCGGCAGAGCTGGTCTTGCATGCATGCACATAAGACCGGGTGGCCGGCACTCATGTGCACGCCAGAAACCAGAAGATCATGTGCTCTTTTGGTTTCCGGCATGCAGGAGTCACGCACACTCACTCGCTCCCATTTTTGGCACTCGGTGCCAAAAAGGTTTGCCATCACGTTCCTAGTACCTTCGCCCTTGCCCAAATTTTCCCACTGAATTTCAATTGTCTCAATCTGTCTTTCTGGCTTTCCCATATGAAATGAAACTACACTGGAAATATGCTTGAGATGACAGCATAACCTTGCTACTTTAATATTTTCTAAGACATGGGAATATATTTCTTGTTTTGTTACAAGACTTTCTTATATTACATAACAATTCCTGCTCCATGGAAGAATGGTTATAATAGAAGACTTTTGAGATGGATTAGACTCCTTGGTGACACATCAGTGATTAATCAGCCTCAACAGGCATTTATTACTTTGTATACTATAGAGCAGGAGAGATTGACTCTTAAAAACACTTGACTCTTTTGGTGTCATGCAATTACACTGTAGAGACCCCAAAACACGTGCAATTATTTTGAACTACTTCACCTGCAAGGAGCAATTGATTGTCAAGAGTCTCTTCTTTGTCTTGTCACACTGATTAACATTTTGGAGATATCCCCCAAAAGGAAAACATTTCCAAAAATAGGTGATAGTTCTTATTTTAATATTTTAACTGAAGGTCCTCTGTGTTTTTAATGAGCCTCTCGGGGGCTTCTTCTTTCTTCCTCACATATTAACTCCATGAAATCAGATTTGCCAGTGAAGTAGCTGAGAGAAAACCTGCTCTTAAATCCTTTTGAATTACATGAATTACATCATGAAAGATACTACTCTGAAGCAACAACTCTGGATGACAAATTCAAAAGTAAGCATAATTTCCATCCCCCTTCTTTCTATCATACACACATTCATTTCTCTCTCTCTCTCTCTCTCTCTCTCTTTCTCCCTCCATATCTTTCTCTCCTTTTATATCTACTTGCCTTCTTTTATGTCTACAGGGTTACTGTAAAGTATATTTACATAGTTAACAGGAGAATCTTGGAAGTTCTTGTAGACCATTCTTTCTAGGAAATTGTAAGATTCAGAAGTCAATATGAAAATTTGGAAGAGTTAGCACACATGAGAGACAAGGGAAGCCATCAGGATATAGTAGAAAAGGCACAACAGACACACCTGGGCATTCTCCCAAATTTGAACTAGCCTTTCTGTCTTGCCCTCCCACCCATCCAAGTCTGCCAGTCAGTCTATATTCTCTTCCTCTGAAATCATATTCTCTATACTTCAGTAATATATTTAAGTAGTTTCAGAAGAAAATAAATGAATGTGGCGAATAACTACCCACCTAGGTAGGTAAATCAACCTATTCATTTCTTGCTACTAATTTCATTGCGTGGATGCACAGGTCCCAGAGTAATCCCACATCTGAGTAGGTTGTTTCATAATACATCCCTTTTGTCAGAAGAGTCCATAAGATTTCGTCAAAATGATGGGTGATGTTTTCTCATCCCTTTTGTAACTATGTACAACATTACATCACAGGAATAACATCGCACTGTGATGGTACAATACTGCTGTCGTCATTTTACCTCCACTGATCATTCTCCCTGTCATACTGTACAGAGTATTACTGGATAGAAATATATTTGGAAGATTTGGGGTAGAAGGGAATGATCATTTGAAGCATTCCTTCCATTTCATGTCAGACTTTCCAATTTATTAATCTGAGCCGTTGCTTTGACCTGCTATTTATATGTAAGAGTGTTATATTCCCATTAAAAATTTCTTAAGCATGTTCAATTGGGCTTAACATCCAAGCATACAATTAGGAACGCTTTGAGGAAAAAAAATGAATTGATTAAAATTCATATTGCATCGTACGAAGGGTATGATGAAATTTGGTATAGCCATTATAAGCATCTAGCAACTTCTTGCAACTTACACAAGACAGAAAGGCAGCAGTTAATGTACATCTTAAACTAGATCCATTAATGTCATATTATTAACTTCACACACAGGCTAAATTCGGTGTGGATGAATTATTGGAATAATAAGAGTTCCATATCATTCATTCAGCAATTAATCTTCTCAGGAAGAAATTTTCATTTAAAGTGCTAGTAAAATATATGTAAAATATTAATCAGGGATGTGGAAGGTGAAGTGCAGACCACTGAAAAAAATCCAAGGCAAATAAAAAATATGAACACCCAGTCATTTGCAGTCCCCCAGAGAAGACTCTAATCAGCCATTTAAACTGCACTTCAGGCAGGCCAGTACAGTGTGTGTCAGATCTATGAAGACAAATCCAATAAGGCTCCTTCAGTAACAACAAGAAGATTCTGCAGAAAACTTGCAAAGAAATTGGGAGAAAAATAAAATGACATTGCCCAAATTTATATGGAGCATGCTGTCCGGAGAAAAGATTATTTTAAAAATGGGTAGGTAGATGGCAGATATTAAAATAGCAAAAACATAAGCGTCTATATATACAATGGTTTGTGTTAGATTAAAAACATATTCCATCTGATACAGTGAAGGTTAAATATAGTTCATAGCAGCTATTTCGGTTAAACTGTTTTTCCCTTATCTCTGTGAAATACATTAAATATAATTTCCTGTGAAGTAACTGGATCATGCTATTATTTGCCAATTGAGAACATTTGTTTGGAGTTTTACAAGTAGGTATTATGAATACAGCATGTGGGCAGCAATGTTTTCTTTTATTTGCTTCAACATGATGCATGATTGTAAAGATATTTGTTTTCCATAAAGAATAACCTTTTATCTGTAATAACTTGAGAATTAGTAGACAAGCCCCAAACCTTGCTCTCCCTTGAAATATTTTAGAGCAATATATGCTAAACATCTTCTTCAGAGGTGATTGAATTACAATAAATGGGTCTTTTCCAATAAAATAAAAAATGTTAAAATAAATCCCATTAATAAATATATTATTGGGAGGAGGGTTCACCCTGAAAGAGACAAGCTAAATTGCTGTGATTTAAAAATAAACATCAAAAGAAGGCAGTGAGAAAACCATTTCCATAGTGCCAGAAATTCATATAAATATATCATGACATCAGCAAGAGTCAGACTCAACTTGAAGAAGAATTTCAATCCACTTAAAAAAGTATAACCCAATTAAATATTTGGTTGAATGGTTTGGTTGAAGCTTCTGATTGCGCAAGGAAAAAAATTAAGATTGGAGCAGCAAGATAAATTTTAAGGGACAACACAGAGACATAAGGCATTGGACAAGAAGAATATATGATAGGACTAGTACAGATGAGAAACTGGAAAAACTTGCTATATTACAGTGATAGGCAAAAGTGTAGTAAAGAATCTTGTTATATAAAGCCGCTGGGTAAGACGCTGAGCTTGTCGATCAGAAAGGTCGGCAGTTTGGTGGTTCGAATCCCGAGTGCTGCGTAACGGAGT
>JANHFQ010006729.1:29944-40276 GCA_032468035.1 Aparallactus werneri | reverse complement strand
ATAGGTGTTGCCATCTACACAGATAAACAAGAGAAACATCGCGGAGTAAATCAGTTCCTTGGCAACTCCGCTGCACCCAGGATTTTTCTATCACTCTGACATTGGTCAGGCACAGAGGATTTTCCACAAGGATCCAAACGCTTTAACTGACTGACCTTTCTTTTCATTTCTTTTTGCTTGAAATGGGCTGAGATTTTGTTCCCCTGCACAAAAACACTTTTTGTTGCCAATTAGTTACTGGTACAATAGAACACCAAGTTGCATCCTTTTGCAAAACATACCAATCTGACTCCTCTTTACTCTTTTGCAGTTTGCAAGGATTAAAATTCAGCAGCTAAATTTTAAAAAAAAACGATTAAAAATCAGCTATCTCTTTCCAGAAAATGGCCAGTGTAATTGTGTTAATAAAAAAGGTGATAATTTCACAAGAAGTGTAGGGTTTTGGTTTTTTTTTTTGACCCAGACTGACAGGTGGCCCCAAAGCCTTGCTTTGTTTTCAGGGGAAATGTGTTAGTGTTTAAAAAACAGAATTCAGGATTTAGTTAAGAATTTCCATTTGTTAGCATTGCCTTACAATTGGGATTACATAAGGAAGGAAGAGAAATAATTTTTGAAAATTGATTATTTTAAAACGTCCCTGTAATTGCCTTTTAAAGTTGATGACAAACAATAAATATGCACAGCAGTAATGAAGGCACTCTAATTATTTACTCTCAAAAAAGTATAACATGGACAAATAAAAGAAAGCAACAGTTAACTGAGTTTGCTGGGTACTGTCTTTTTCTGCCCAGAAAGTTTGTGGGATGATATGATAGAAAACCTAATAAGATTAAGTGTGAGATGTGATTTAGCCAATTAACTACACTTATATATTCTTCTACATTTTGTAATTGGCTATAAAACAGTGGGAAGAGATTAATTGGTATTGCTGTTGAGAAACATTTGGGAAAAATAGATAGTAAAATGAACATTATTATATAAGAATCAAATGTTTTTCATTGATGTTGGTGATGCAGGAAATTTTAATCTCTTGATTCCAAGCAGTGAAAGATTATTTCAGTAGATCTTGATGGTATACATGGTATGTTTGTGCCAATAAACAGCGGTCCTAAAAAAGACAGTTTTTACAAATTGCACTTTAAAATGATTGTATTTAATAAGCCAATGTATGGTGATATTTAGAATGTGCATTCAGAGTAGTCTGAAATAACTTCAGTTGATTGTAGTTCAGGAGCACAGATGTACATTTGTATTTTTATGTTTTTCAGATCTTATAATAGGCTACAGCAGATTTTCCAATGATCAATGCCACTTCATTAATCAGAAAAGAATCTAATCTACACTTCAATAATTGTGCAAACACACACTTTTAAAAAGCAATGTTGTAATGATTTTTGACTTTGCATTAAATCCCAACTTTAAAAAAAGTTGTAGGAGTTGTGGTCATTCTTGTATTGAGGTAGAATTGTGTTTGTTCAACATCTTATGAAATAAAAGTATTACCAATAGTTCGTAGTGCAGATTAGAATTTGTGACATAGTAAAAAAAACCTTAAAGAACTTAAAAGTTTCCAGGAACATAACCTGGAAAATGATAAGGTATTTCTATCTCTACCTTTATCAAAAAGTTATGTAAATAAGAGCAGTTTGTGCAATCAGTGAAAGATGGAAAATTGCTTACTTATGATGCTTACTCATGATCAAGTAAATTGCTTACTCCAAAGCTTCATTGAAAAGGCTACCGGTATATAGTGAACACAGTTGCTACAGTAAATGATTATGTTGGAATTCATAACTTTTTGACACAGATCATTTGTGACTGATAGCATCCAGAGAAGGGAAAACTTTGGAGCAGGTTTAAGTTGATCATATTAGTTCATATGATGGAATTTAAATATTTACAGGATGCTATAGTTTCAAAAATGATTTTTTGATTTTGAAACCAAGGATATAGTACTATATTCAGAGAAAAATGCAGCTCTATACAGTATTAGTTAACCTGGATATAAGTTTCAATTGGGATTAAATGCATCCTATAGTACTGCAGCTGCTTTGAAAGGATTATTTACATGTCACTTTCCATCTTGTTGATTGCTTTTTGACTTCTAAAATCTAGTTAACCTAACTACCACCCTTAGTGCAGTGCTGGTGCTTACAACACATGAAGTTTTAGCTGGCAATCAGCCTTAATCATTGCATGAATACTTGGGAGTTTATTTTTTTTAGTACATGCCTGCTTGAAATCTGTTAGGGTTATCTGGTGAACTCTGCATATCTTTCTTTTTAAATAAATAAATAAATAAATGGAAGAGGAAACCTGCATGGGAACTTTCTCTTGTTAATAAGCAGCTATGTGGATGGTGACCTTGGGGTTAAAGGTTAGAAAGAAAAGATTTCAGTAACAGCTTAGCTGTCACAGAGATTCTTTCTAACAAGTTTAAGGGAAGCTCTCTGAAATGCTTCTCTCTTCATGTCTCTTCATAAAACTATTAATCATAACAGTTTGCTCCACCATACTTTAGACTGCAACTTTAAGAAATACATATAAAATCCTTGAAGAGAAAGAACTACTGATAGCTGGACAAACTCCAAATGTTTGAACAGTCTAAAAACAATGGCAATTCAAAACTATTTATGGATTTGGTTTAAGAAGTGATTGATTCTGGATGGGGTCAGTTAACTGCTTCCTGTATCACTTTTAGTTCTTAAATCAGCTTTTTTTTTATGAAATGAGAACTAGATTCCTACAGAAACTTTGCAATCAACTTTTTGATTTGGACTTCCTCTTTGTATAGCCTTACAGAACATAAATGGATCTCTTACCAGACCTGAATTCTTTCTTAATGTGTCAAAATTCTAAGGAGGCTTACCATGTCAAAGTTTTCTTTATAGGGTGTTTCTCTTTAGGTTCAATTGAACAACTTTTGCAAAGTGACTTTTTGTGTAGCTGTAGTTCTGGAGCTGAATCGATGTTGAAACCAAGTAATACCTTTTATTCTGAATCGATGAATTGATGTTGAAACCAAGTAATACCTTTTATTCTTGCATGTTTCCTAGATGGAAGAAAAATAATTAAGAGAACTGTTCTGAAACAGTAGAAAGATGCTACTAGTGCTCATTTTTAATACAGTTCAGCAGAGGGCTCCTGTTAATATAACATGAATGTCTAGAGTTCCAGTACTAAAACATGTTTTGTTAAAAACCATCAGTTTAAAAGTGCCTTGTACTGAGCTATGGCTGTAAATGGATAACTGTTCAGGTTAAGGTAGGCGAAGATAAATTTCTATCAGGCTGGATACTGAAAACATCTTAGTTGCCTTTAAAAAAATGGATTGAATATATTGACCGATGGTATAAGACCGGATAATGTCATCAAATGTCTGGCAGACATACCATCAGTGATATGTCCAGAAATTCCCTTGCATCGCCAAATCTAATCATACCTAACCCAGGTAGTTAAATGTACTTTGATTCATGTGTTTTCTGAGGTATTCCTATTGCACACTCCAAAACTTAATGGTAAAAATGCAGTGGATTTCACTTAATACACCATTGAAAAGATAAGATGGATCAGGTTTGCTTCTGAAAAATGTTATGTTGTAAACTTGATTCCATATTACATAACTTTGGAAACGTTTCAGGATACTACTTATAGGTTTGCTTGGGGAAAAATGGGATAGAATAGAATCATACTGTTCTGACTTTAATTATCTTTTAATGCACCAAGGCAGAAGTTGACAGAGTGCTCCTTCTGGTTGCTAGAGAACTAAAAATCTCAGCAACTCAATCAACACAGCCAGGCTAAGGGCATCTCCTCCTTGAATTAATTTTTCAAATAAATTGCTAACATATACAGCAAATTTGCCCTTTGTCATTATGTATAACTTAGTAATTTGTGACTCTAATAGAAAAGCAATAATAATGTTTTTCTTGCTTTATCTTCTGAAGAAATTCTTATTTATCATAGATAACTAGGCAATCAGCTGCTCACAGTTTTGGCTGATTTTTCTAATGATGTCTTTCTGTCACATCTGCTTGCCAGTCTTAGATTCACATTGCCAGTATTATAGCTCAAACCAAAGTGGACCTGACTTAAAAACTTCCTTCATTCTAGATATCTATAAAGAGTTGGTTTATGGTGATGAGGAAAATCTATTTTGTAAGTTGATCCTGGGTTGACTATTTATTGGAATTGTTTAAATTAAAGTCTGAATTCCTGCACTAAATGGGAGGTTGGGCTTGATAACCTAAACAATTCCTTAAACCAGTGGTGGGATTCAACATTTTTTACTACCAGTTCTGTGGGTGGCTATGCATTCGGCCAATTAGAGGTGGTATTTTCCAGGGTCAGCCAATTAGGTGGTATTTGCCAGTTCTCAAAATTATTGCTACTGGTTCTCCGGAACCTGTCGGAACTGGCTGAATATCACCTCTACTTACAACTCTTATCATTCAGTGATGTTTAGCTTTGATTCAGGAGTCTTCCTGGGGCTTAGAAAGTTAGGAATATTAATGGTATTGATAGATTTTTTTAAAGAAAGCTTTTGGTTGTTGTTTTTACATCTGGCATTTTTCTCAGGAGATGTTGAAATAACAATTGAGGAAGTTTTCCTTTTCAAAGACTGAACACCTCTATTACTTCAAATGCATGTTAGTTTGGCTGCAGCACTGTTTAAAATTGTGGCTCTCTGCTTGCAGTAACATTATTATTTATTTATTAATTACATTTATATGGCCACCGAGAGTCGCTTTTTGTGAGATGGGCAGCCATATTAGTATGATAATAAATAAACAAATAAACATTATAGTTTAAATAGGCCCCCAAATCCCACTATGCTAAGCAAATATATGGAAAGGAGGCCTATAAAGAATTGTGAATATAATGAAAAATGTGATATCTGCAGATTCAATATTACTATGAACAATTCATTACTTTATTACATAACCCTCATATTTCCTTTAAAAAACCAAGCCGGTGCGGTATTATGTTGTAATGAAATATGTCTAGAAAAAGGTCTAATCTACCTACTACAAATTTATTTTTTATCTGCTCTGCTTTCATGTCTTCTGCTAAGTATTTTATTGTTCTATATAGATCTATACCAGTTCAGTGCTTTTTTTGCCACTTTGACTAAGGTTGCCCTTACTTATTTTTTCTTGGTAAAAGTAATGAAAACTCTGAAATCTTCCATATTAAAATTATGGGTTGGGCTTTTCCAGGTTATTTACGTTTTCTTCCACTCTTCCTCTTCAGTTCTGTTAAATTGTCAACCTGTTGCATTGAATCACTTTTTTTTGCATCTTCCAGAGCCTTCCCTGATTGTACCGTTAAAATTTGGTGGAAAGCAACTGAGATTGAAAATTACAGTGTTCCATCGTTTTAAGGGTTATTTTATGAGTGGGTCCCTGATATGATTGCAACATTTTTTTCTAACATCATGCTCAAAAGACAAGAATTGTGGGAAAGTCTTAGGCCACCCTCTTTGGTGATACAGCTTTTGTCACTTATGAGATGTGCTGTTGTACACTGCGGTCTTAGTGTAATAAAAGGAAAAGAGAAGTATGATATTTTAGGAGAGCCAGTTTGGTAGAGTGGTTAAAGTATCAGGCTAGAATCTAGTTATGCCTTATGCCCTAGGCCAACTGTATGACCTTGGGCTAGTCAATCTCTTAAGCCCCAGGAAGCAGGCAATGGCAAACCACTTCCAAAATCTTGCCAAGAAAACTTTAGGGACTTGTCAGCTAATCGTCAGGAGTCTAGATTGACTCAAAGCCCCCCCCCTCAAAAAAAAAGAAAAGAAAAAAGAAAAGTGTTCTAGCCAGCTAAATCTTGTTTGGTTTTATTATCTATAGGATCTTTGGGAGTTCACAGTGGAAAACAGCTGGAGATGTCACATTTTTGGCATTATTTCGGCTTACATGATAACATGTATGCCTGTGATAGAGTTGTGTCATTTTTTTCTTTCTAGGATCAAAAGGTAGATTTACAATGGTTTTCTCAATTAGGTTAGCTAGATAAAATAAAAAAAAACAATTACCGGTAGTTGCTTAAACACATGTTGTGAGTTAATCACCATTATAGAACAACATGACATTAGAGCTGACCAGGTTCACTTTTTTTGTGTATTGTATTATGCATGGATACTTCCTATATAAGTTATAACTATTAATATTGATAATGATCTTAATGTTTTTACTAATAATAGTATTAAAATACTAATTTTAAAATACTGTCACGTCCAGATCAAAATATTCACATTAGGTTTTTGTCTATAAAAACATAGTTTTTATCACTTAACTATCAACTCTGGATTTTGTTTAATTTGAAAACTATTTTTCAAATATTGTCTAATATGTAAAAAATGTAAGATCTGAAATGGCAGTGATTATTGAAGTTTAAAATTATTTGCTGCGGCTAAGGACAGGAGAAAACAAGTTGTTCAGACATGTAAACCAGAGGGGCAGTCTTCAAATAATGTTCTTTCTGTACATTTCTAGTTGCTCAGATTGTGATTTCTTACAGCAGCCATACTAGTTCCTTCTTCAAAGGATGAACGTCCATCATATTCTAGACACATAGCGACAAAGAAAATAGCAAAGATTGCTCTGCATTTTGGATAGTGTGCCAGTCTATATACATTGTCAAGCATTGCTGTTTGGAGTTACTTGAAAAGTGATAGAAAAAGAGTTGAGCAAATTACGGGAAATGTGTATTTTCTCAGATGATAGTTCTCTGAATAAATTTTGTGCTGCCTGATTTAAACTTTAAAATAAGCAGCATTTTGATTTGTCATTCAGTTTGGAAACTCTGTAGTGCCAAGGGTAATCTTGTGAAAACACTGCACTTGATTGAAAACACAAGTTTAAAATTGAGGTCACTTAACTGTAATAGAATGGTGTTCTAGCAGAACAAAATTTTAAAGCATGTTTGTGCATGAGTCACATTGTTCATATTGCTTTCTTAAGCCAAAAGAAGAGCTTTATCTTTGAAGGTCTTTGGTTTGGATTCTGCAGTTGCAGGAATTCAGTAATTTTTTTTTGTGAATTTAGGCTAGCTTGTTAAAATTGGCATTACTCTTTCCTCATTTGCTGATGTACTTCTAGGAAGTGATTGTTATTCCCGTTGGCTTCTGGTTTTCAGATTGCTTATTAAAAAAGAACTGCAGCATAACAATTATGAATCAAGATATCCTGGTTTCAGGGTTCCTTCAGAATTCCTCTGGAATTCTCTGGATAGCATTACTCATGGTATTTTCTAGCCTTCCTGCTGCTGTCCTGTAATATGGGAGAGTTGACTATCTTGTAAAGTGGTAAATTATTATATTAAAACTAGATATGTGATTTCGGAGAAACAGTTATTATTCTTAAACTGCTATAGTAAAACAAGACAACTTTAAACTATGGTGAAGATTAATGACCTGTCCCTGAGAACTAGCTAACTTAGATGTAAAAAGAATTGAGTAAGGGATTTAAGAAGAGACGATGATCAGGTCCAGCAAATCTTTGGATTTATTAGAAGAGGAAAAAACATGCTCCTTTTCTGACTAGCAATCCATATTCTAGTTGCCATGACCACATCAGAAGGCACAAATGTCTTCTAGCTATCTCCGATTCTAGTATCTTGCTGCCTGACTAGTGAAATACATGATTTCACTATGTGTATATGTTTGCTCATGTGGACGTTAAAATCAGCGTAAGCTTTTTTTTAGTTTTGGTCCCGGATGGTTTAGAAAACAACTGAATTATATACAGCAAAGTGCAAGAATTTTTAAAAAAATTAAAAAATAGAAGTGCATTTAAAAAAAAGAAAGAAACATGAATTACTTTATTCGTGGAAGTAGTAGTATCACTGATAATGTAATTATATTTGGGGTATATGTCAAATAAGCAAATAGATTTTAAATGAGTATGGGGGGATTATCTCTTCATAGGATTGAAGAAAAACATTATAGAATGCAAAACCAAATAAACCGTAAGAGATGCCAAAGTGTTCTATAGATGTTGTTATAAGTTGAAAAAATAGTGTTGTGCCAACACAATTGGCAATATTCCTATTGAATATACTTAGAAGAATTTCTTGGAGCTTTTCAAGAAAATAATCAGTGGTTATTTATTATTTTGTCATTAAAAGAAATATTATTTGAATTTCTGTAGGAATCCTATAGGGTAATGAAATGATAATCTCTACCATTTCCTAGACTGCTCCTGTTTTTCTTCACCATTTGAATTGTGGGAAATAATACAGCCTGGTCTTATCTAGATAGGTGTGGAAAATTAGATATTTTGAGTCAAGTTTCCATTTCAAAATCCAGATATTTAGTTTTGATCTCTATTTGATAGACTTATGACTGTTTGAACTGTTTGAGTACACAAACAGAATTGCTCTGAACATGAAATCTGGCCAATACTTTTGTTTTGAATATTTGATTAAAACCTACATTTAAAATCTTCATCTTGTTAAAATAAAGGTGGCTGAAAGGAAATACCATGGGTAATGCTATCCAGAGAATTCCAGAGGAATTCTGAAGGAACCCTGAAACCAGGATATCTTGATTCATAATTGTTATGCTGCAGTTCTTCTTTAATAACCAATCTGAAAAACAGAAGCTAAAGGGAATAACAATCACTTCCTAGAAGTACACTAGCAAATGAGATAAGAGGAATGCCAACTATGAGTTAATGAGCAGGCTGTATATTGGCTGTCCTTTTGCTAAACTTAATTTAAAAATGTATGTTACATTTTTATAGAAATAGTACTTCAACATTACGTCATTCATTTTTTGTTAGATTTTTTTTATTATTTTCAGAAAGCATATAGTTGTACCATATGCTGGGGACTTAGCATCAGAGTCTTCATCTAAAGGCAAAGGTTTCTACGAATACCTAGATCTTGTGGACTTTTCCTGAAAAAGGCAGTCACAAAAATAAAAAATATTTTGTTTCTGTGGAACTAAGTATTGTTAGATGCTAGATTCCTATGAAGCCTAGCCAATATTTTCAAATTTATCTTGCTTTATTTGATCTAAATGGAACACTATACCCCCTCTATTCAGACCATAATATCTCATCCCTACTCAAAAACATATATTTGGAGTTGTTTGTGGGCATTCAGGCTTGTTATTAACCTTGCAGCTTCCTTTCCCCTAGCCTTTTATTTGTAACATTGAACTTAACCTTGAGCTTTGGTTTGGGGGGTTCTAGGGTTTTTTTTGATATAGCTATACAGTATAGAAAAATAATAAGGTCTTGTATCTACAGGTATGTAGTCCTTGATTTAAAACCATAATTGAACCTAGAATTGCAGGTGTAATCATTGCAGTCAGAAGTTGAGGCATCACATGAATGGAGCCAATTTTTCATCATTTTTTGCAGCAGTTGTTAATCAAACACCATGTTGCTAAGTGAATCAGTTTTCCCAATGGATGTTCTTTGCTAAAACTGGAAGTAAATGCCATAAATGTCAAAAACATTGCTAATCATAATTATGGATATGGGACATTTCAAACAGCCGTAAAGATGTCAATTGTCAAGTGCCCAAAATGTGATCATGTGATTGGAAGAGAGAGTTGTGTGGCTGTTGTAATTCCAAAAATCATCCTCAGTAGGTTGTTTTTGGGGGTGCTCTGTTGTAATTTGGAACAGTCGTTAAATGGTTGTAACTTGAGCACTGATTGTATTTAAAACACTGTCAACTAGGTTTGGATGTGACTAGCCCAGTTTAATAATTTCTGATAAGACTACAGGTCTGTAGCTTGTTAATTAAACAAATAATCATCTTATTCTAAAGATCCTTTTGTCTGAGGAAAACCAGCTAATTTTCACTTACATTTCTCTATTATATTTTGACTGGCCTTATTGCAACAATTGAGACTGTAATCACCAAAAAATGTAGTATTACATTTTAGTAGCATCTGGTGTAGATGATGTTGTTAGTTGTGAAGTCGTGTCTGACATATCGTGACCCCATGGACAACATTCCTCCAGGCTTTCCTGTCCTCTACCATCCACCAGAGCCCATTTAAGCTTGCACCGACTGCTTCAGTGACTCCATCCAGCCACCTCATTCTCTGCCATCCCTTTCTTCTTTTGCCCTCAAGCATTAGGCTCTTCTCCACTGAGTCCTTCCTTCTTATGAGGTGGCCAGAATATTCGAGTTTCATCTTCAGTATCTGACCTTCTAAAGAGCAGTCAGGGTAGAAGGTAGAAGATGTAGTGCATCCTAAAACAGACAAACACCATTTTTTTCTCTATACTAAAAGGTTAAAAGGTAAAGGTTTCCCCTTGCACATATGTGCTAGTCGTTTCCGACTCTAGGGGGCGGTGCTCATCTCCG
>JANHFQ010006728.1:21908-35368 GCA_032468035.1 Aparallactus werneri | reverse complement strand
TTTTTGTCAAAAACCAGCTAGCGCAATTTCCCGGTTCTCTGAACTGCACAAAATCCAACAAAGAGATCTCCCAAACTGGGCTGAACTGGCTGAAACCTACCCCTGCAGTATATATAGATCTTTAACTTTCACAAGTTAAGCCACTAATTGTATGCACTTTGGCAGTATCTGTAGTTTCAAAGCATGGCCCAGTATCCCATTGCCCTTTCATGGCATTTTATTCAGTTTATTTCTTATTGTGACTTCTTATGAACATCTTTTCCAGGATGCCCAGTGTGGAGAAGGAACAAGAACTAGAAATATTTTCTGTGTGGTCTATGATGGATCTAGTGATGACATTGGCAAAAAAGTTGATGAAGAATACTGTGGAGAAATTGAACCTATGGTTGAGGGCAATAAGAAAATTGTACTTGAAGAAGCTTGCACTGTGCCTTGTCCAGGTATTTCATTTGTTTGCATATTTTTCAAATTTATGTTGACTCCACTAGTGATTGACATTTTGAAAGAAAGACAAAAAGACTATATTATTTCCTATATTGTATTGTTGTAGATTAAAGAAAGGCAAAAGAAATTTGAACTCTCCATTAATCTTTTCTTTAAACTCTCTTTTTTCTAACTCTCTTATTACAACAGCAGGGTAAAAGTTATTAATACATTAATTTGGAATGCATTAATATTTATTTAAAAAAACCAATATGGGGGATTGCAAGATAGTCTCTGGTTTAGAGATAAACTTGCATAGAATAGCAAGAGCATATTTATAACAAAATTGATTTTGATTTCATTTGTGATGGTGCTGATAGAATCTGACAAAACTGGCCAGGCCTGTCCTAGCTGCAGGACAGGTAGGTCTAGGGCAGGTAACTTTGTCTATACAAATTCTTATTAGACATTATTTTGCAAAACATCATTAGATTAAAGTCAGGATCTATCATGGAGATCAATATATATGGCCCTGTTTGTGACAACTGTCATATGAAAAAAATGGTTACTTGGAATGTAAGAGGAATTTGTGAAAGTGAGGAAGTAATGGAAACATATGAAATAACTAAAATATATGTCAAAGTATGAATTGTGTCACCTAGTTTGCTATGAATGGATATGAAAATAGGAATCAATAGGTTAGTGATAGCTACATGTTACGATCCCACTTAATAGTAATTAAGAAAGAACCAAATGAATTTTAGGAACAGTTATGAAACACACTGCAGTAGGTTGGGAGAGGAATTTTGTTAAATTTCATGAACAGAATAGTGAGAATGATAATAATATTGGATCAGACCCCCCCCCCAAAGAAATGATAATTATGATTGTTAGATAAGTATCTGCTTCACTTTCTCTTTGGGATAAATGGCGTAAACATAAACATTTTTATGAGTTTCATCATTCACTGCTATTCCATTCATTATTTCTAAGCATCTTAAAACTACCTTAAGAACTGAAATCTTTTGCAATGATTCTTGAAATACTAATTAGGAAGAATTAATAAGACAGTCAGCAGGAGAATCAACACATTTTGATTGAGCTTTACGTAAAATTGCCTCCTTTTTTCCATTATAAAATAAAACAAAACCTTTGCCAACTTTTGGCCAGATTTTATTTTTTTGCTAACTAATTCAACAAAAACATACTGCTCTTCTTAAAGGTAATATTTAACACTACAAGAGCTATGTTTTTATTCTTGGAATTTTATGGTCTTTTACTTGAAGCCCTTTTCCCACCCCACCCTATCTTTCACCCAAAAAATTAACAGCCCTGGGGGGATAGGTTAACAGTGCACTTATGTTAATGTTTCAAAAGATGATACATGTGACCCAATTATACATATATTGTTTATTCAGTAATTCATTTCTTTATACAATGTTGTAATGTTTGCAAATAAACCTTTATTAAGGCATTGTTAACACTGAGTTGATTTTAACTTGTCAACATAACGTAAAGCAACATGAATTTTTAATAGCCCATGTACTGAAATAATTAAAGTTCTGTACTCATTTGTGAGCTTGAATGCCTTTTTAGCTTTATGGCCTCCATTTACAGTATTATTTGCAAATATGACTTCAGTCCCATATTTTTTTTAGCAGGAAATATTTTGCCTGGTTCTATCAATCCATAGAGAAACTTCCATGATTTTTATAAACACAGTTTGCTTAGTAGAAACTGGAAAATATATTTCTGCTGTAGTTAAATAATTTGATTTTTTTTATTAAAAAAGAATGAAAACCTGCATGTGTTTTCTAGCACATTTTTCTAAGATCTATACATTTTGTACAGATTTTCCTGAGATAGTTTTTATAAGGTTTTTTTAATCTAATGTGATGCATTTTTGTGCCCTGATCTCTTCATTTCTATAAAAATTTCCTTAATATAGACATTTGTACATTTCTTTAAATTCCCAAGCATTCTGAGGATTGGTAAGTATAATTTGTGTGACTTTGGGGGAGGGGTTGCTTAGGTGTGGAATAGATATGGATATAAACTATTTACATTCCCGTGAAAATTGAGGGGCAACTAATTTTTCATACATTTCTGATTAGAATTATGCAGGTTTGAGCATATGCCAAAGATCCTAAATTCTCCAAAGAGTTCATTCATTCACAATTGCTCCAGCTTTTCTTTGTTTTCTTTAATGAATCATCCCACATCAGCATCTAAAATGCCAAAACTAAACCTTACCAAGGGGTTGCTGTGTCTTATTATTTTAATCTTCCACTTCTCTTGCCACAAAGCTGAGAATCCTTTACTGTTGCAAATACTGTTAAATTATAACTAAAACATTCAGTACTTGAAATAAGACAGGTGAACTTGTTTCCTTGATATTGTTTGTGTCCAACCTCAGAAGGGGAAGCAATAGGAGCTATTGACCTCCTTTTTATTGTCTAGTAAGGGTGTGTGATTCAAAGAGCAAAATATGATTAATAGCTCTTACACATATGTGGCTACCCTTTCTCTTGATCATATTGAAACATTGAATATATTCAATATATTGAATATTCTGCTGCTGAAGCTATTTAGCTCCAGTGGCTAAAGAGTTAGATTAGATAGAACCTGGGAGACCCAGGCTCAGTCCATCTTCCTTATGGGAGGTCACTGCATGATTTCCTGGCAATTACTTCTGTTGGTCTTGCCTTCTTTACAGAATTGTGGAAGGCTCAGAGTGGGCCATGTTTACATACTCTGGCTTGAGCTCTTGGGGGGGGGCATGATATCAATCTAATAAGTATAGATAGTCCTTGTTAGTGACCACAATTAGGACTGACTAAGCACCACAGTTTCTAAGCAGAAACTCACATAACCAGGATAGGCTTATGATTTCATTTCCCCTTTAGTCATTAAATGGTCACTTGACCAAAACCTAAAACTTTATGTTTAATTCTGCTTGTTGCAAGCCAGTTGCAAAGCACACAAATGCTAAATATATGAGTGCAGGATGCTGAGATAGTTGTCACATTGATCAGAAATATTTTTCCTACACTGTTTTAACTTTGAACATCACTAAATGAGAATGTTGATGAGGACTACCTCTCATTTAAATTATTATTTTATTGTTTATTACATTTATGTGCTGCTCATTGTAAATAATATTTTGTAGAGGAATACTTTGTAATCTGTTAAATCATGTAAACTAAAATATATGATATACCAGTTATATAAATGTATGCTTATGCAGAGGTTTGAGAATTAAGTTATTTAAAAATAAATAAATTTGGGCAGAATGCTAATATTTTATGGTCAGGACAGCATCTAATTAACTGTAAGGAATTATTACAGGCCCTTTTTCTTTGCTAACATGTTGGGTCATTTATATGCTCCCTCCCCTCGTTGTGTAGGTGACTGTTACTTAAAGGAGTGGTCACACTGGAGCATTTGTCAGCTGATCTGCATCAATGGGGAAGATCTTGGTTTTGGAGGAATACAGGTCCGATCACGAGCAGTGATTGTTCAAGATGTAGAAAATCAGCACCTTTGTCCAAACCAAGCTTTGGAGACAAGACAATGTAAAGGCAAGTGCCAGAATTTATAGCAAAGTATGTGCCATTCTGTTAATAAACACTAGAAAAATAAATAGCAGGGGGAATATGAGTCTGATAGGAGTTGGGCAGCCTATAAATTTTATTAAATAAAATAAATAAATAAATAAATATCTTTCTCCTGTTACAGATACAGAAAACAGATAAACACTTTTTACTCTCTGTGTTGTCTATAAAGAAGGAGGTTCAGAGTTGAGCACTGAAACATTTATTTACATTTGTACCCCGCCCCTCTCCTGGGACTCGGGGGCGGCTTCCAGGGCAGAATAAAACACAATATATACAATTAAAAATACATTAAATTAAGCCCTACTAAAATTAATACAATTAATAAATTGTACTAAACATGCATTACTCTATGCAGAAGGTCTCCGGCCCCGACCAAATATCTCATTAATAGAGTTGGGACTTGAATGCAACATTGCTGGCATTTATGGCAGAGTGAACTTTGTAAGATAATTCATGTGCTAATAACATATAGGCTTGACTCCAGTAAGAGCTGCCTCTGAAGATAATTCAAAACAAAATCTGATGGAAGGTACTGCTTCAACTGAGCATCAGAAAGGAAGTTGCTGGGGTTAAAACAGATTTACAAAGCTTTTTTGACCCATTTTTTGGTCCAGTTCAAAGTGCTGGTGCATTCTTCAACTGGTAGGAGCTTTGACTTGTTGCATTGTCCCTTCCAGATGAGTCTAATCTTAGCTTTTGACCATATGAAGCTAACCTCCTCAGTTTTAGGCAATCATCACATGCCAGGACAGGAAAAAGCCCTTTTAATTATGCCATTAGAGTCACAAAATGCTCACTTAAGTGAAAGTTTCTTGCTGTTCATTTCAATTTCTTTTCTATATTGAATAAGTTTCATTTTTCTTAAAATTGTAATGGCAATTGATCATATGCTTCCCTTATTTACTGTGCAGCCATTTATTATGTATATTCATTTTTAGTATCTCTAAACTATAAAATGTTTTCCTTGAAAACTAAATATGTCTAAGATAAATATACACATGAACTATGTGAAGACGCATTTCTGTAGATTTGGTGTGCCATTCTAATTCCTGCTCATAGGCTGATCTTATTAATAAAACTAAAAGTAAAACTAAAATGAGAAGCAAGATGGAAGCCAACTGCCAAGAATAACTTTCCAATCCAAGCCAAAATCTAGAATATAATGTAACCTTTCAATCTTTTCAATTCAGATGGCCATTGTTATGAATACAATTGGATGGCCAGCACTTGGAAGGGGTCATCTCGGACTGTATGGTGCCAAAGATCAGATGGTTTAAATGTTACAGGTAATATTAACTTTACTTTCTTTTTTACATTATTGAATAAACTAAACTTTGTTTAGAAATGATAGAAAGAGAACACACTGTAGGAATTTTCTAGTGTTTATATTAGGAATAGAAAGAATATGGCTGTTCATATGTTTTTGAAAGAGAACTCATATCACACCCTCTCAACATTGCAATAATCCAGCAGAAATTAGAGTCTATGAACATCCGGAATTGGCATATGATTCTTATTCCTAATTTAGATAAAGCAGTTAGATAAAGTTGAATTAGAAGTGCTGATAGAGGGCTAAACAAGTGAGCTCCAGTGTTATACCCTATTTTCTGACAACAACTTCATTGAACTTGGACAGATTCGCTATTGAGTAGACATATGCAGGATCTCTTAATTCTATCTATTTAGGTCTGACTCATTACAATTATGAGTGTAAAAATTCCAACATGAACATTTCAGAACTTGCCATGTTAGAGAAACTATACAAAGTCCGCATGAAAAATCAAGGAGCAATTGGCATTTCTTCATGTAAAGTTTAGCCTTGAATGTTAATCAAAAACAATTTTCATAACAGCATGCAACTCATAATGGATTTCAGTGCCAGTATAAATTTCCAAAAATTAGCAGTATAAATGTCTATGATTAAGTAAGAGATTAGCCAATTCTTATAGTCCTTTAATCTATGGATAGTTGCTATGAGGCAATATGAAGTTATTTAAGAGCCATTAAATAATTTTTCTATGGCAAGCTTTTAAATTCTTGATAGGAATAAAAGTGTGTCAGAGCTCTTAAGGTCTCTTGATAAATGTTAATGACTGCTTATAAAAACCTATATTAATTACTGGTAGCTATCATTTCTATAGCACTGAGAATATCTAGTTAATAGGAAAGTTACTCAAATAGCTTTTGCTTTAGCTACAATACAATTTGATACATTACAGCATCATTCACTCAATAGCATTCTATCTATTTTATTCACTTATTCATTATAGTGACTCACATTAAAAACATTGAGGTTTGAATCAAGTTCTCATGGCCACCACTTTGACTTTTTTACCTTAACCCAGACACTTCTTTTTATTAGTGTAAATAAAATAAAGTCTTAACATAATCAGTATTACATCTTACTGTTTTAAGAAATAAGTACCTATATACTAATGAAAAAGCAAGGCGTAACTGTGCTAGATTTTGGATGAAATATTTCCATTAAAATTTATAGTCTGCTCTTCTTTCTCTGGCCATTTGGCATTCTGTGAAGTGCTTCTCTGTACATGGGATAGTTTTTATTTCCTTCCTATTGAAGCCTCTGTCACCATACTTTTTAAGAGAATCTAATAATCCTCAAATATAACAATCCTTCTTTACAGAGCCAGGAAAATAGGGTAAAAATCAAGAATCCAATCTTGTATACAACTGACAGACAAGATACCTGGCTGAGGGTTTTCATGGCCAAGCTGTCAACTGCTCCTTGAGCAGAAGGCTGTGAGTTTAAGAAAAACCTCAAATTGGGTATCAGGCCTGAATAGTAATGTCCAACTCCTATTGCATCAGATCCTAGACCAGGAGGCTGTCCTAACTCAAGCCTTGGTTATCTCATCTGTAGACTATTGCAATCACTTTTCATAAGATTGTTCTTAAATATTATTTAGAAACTGCAACTTATCCAGAATATATGTGGCAGGACCAATGATGGACATAACCACAGTACACTCAAATAACACCTCCTATTTATGAGATGCATTTGTTGCTGTTAAATTCTGGATTCACTTCAAGGTGTTGATTAACATTTGTAAAACTCTTAATAGCATTGGCCTTGGTTATCTGAGATACAAAAGTTGACATGCTTAAGATAAATCAAGAGTGTTATATGATGAGACTCATGAAATTGGTTTTCTCTATCACAGAGCCTCTCTGGAACAGCAACTCCTTCCAAGATTCATATAAATCCTATCCTTGTTTAAATCCTCCTTAAAAACACAGCTTTTTTCCAAGAGTTTGGGATTGTTTGAATGGCAGGCTTTTTATAGAAATACTTATGATAGATCATAAGTTTTGTTGCCGTTTCTAGTCATCACTGTTGTTATTGTTATAATATATTGTTTTTTATCTATTTTTATCATGGTACATTGCTGGAGTCTATAGCTAGGTAGCCTTATAAATTTGAGAAGTAAATAAATAAACGTTAGTTAAGCAGAAAGTGGGTTGCATTCCTCAAAATTATGTCCTTCTTGCTAGGGTATTTCCCGGCACTATACACATTGCTTTATAATTAATGTATGGTATTAAAGAGCTAAATTGTCTTCTAGAAATAGCCAAATGTTTTAACAGATGTGCATAATTTGGCTGGCTATGAAATGGTTATACTTATGTTCATTTGATTGCTCTGAACAATTCAAAATGTTGACTAAAAGGTAAATGGTAAGATTACATTTATATACTGTATGTAATTGCTTAGAACACAGTTGTTTTCATTTGTTGGACTTCCATCACAGTATGATTGTTTTGTGTGGCCTTTTGATATCTACATTTTATTTTTGCAGATACCTTAATTCACAATGAAATGGGTGAGGAAGCAGTTTCTTCCTGTAGTTCCTCAGATGGCTGACATATTTTAAGAAAGGCACTTGCAGGCATGTGCAACTGATGCCCAGACGTACATACTTTTTATCATGTCAGCTAGCAATATTGATTTGGCAATCAGTGTCATTCCTTTGGTTAACATACAGTTGCCTAATTGCACCTAACTGCATCTACTGCTATTCAGATTTCTACATTGTTTTTCACCATTGTGTGGGATGGGCATGATTATTTTACAGTAATTGGTGCTGCATTTATATTACGTCTTTTTACTCATTGAGCACTGAAGCCCAACAGATTGCCAGAGTGAATATATATAAGGTATTTAACTTAGTTTTGTTATTACAAAAACAAATGTAAAGAACTAGGCATCTCCAAAGACTGGCAATGCTAATTCTGGCTCAGAATAATGGTGAAAACCTATGTGGATTTAATAAATCCAAAGTAACTATGCTGAATTAATAACTTCCCTCCACTGAGAATCAAGACCAAAACCCAAAGAAAGCTCATGTCTTGGGAACTGATAACCTATTTTCCTCATTACAATTGGAAATACAGCATTTTCCTTTTACAGCTAAATACCTTTTGGGGTGATAGTAATATAAAGACTTGCCAAAGCAGGTCTAAGTATTTCATTTCCATCATTAACAACTTTTTCAGAGTACAGGTATGGGAGCTGGGCCCTTAATTTAACAGCATAAAATTGCAAAGGAGGTAAACTTATAGTCTTATATATCGCTTACTTCATTCTTTTGGTGAGACCTGATCATTTGCTCAGTGAGTTGAGAGGTGAGATTTAAAGGAGAGCAGTGTTTTGTATCATGTAATCACCTTTACTCAGTATGATGTCACATTTGTGAATAATTAGGGCTCCTCCCATAAGGAATACAAAGAAGAAAATCAGTAATTCCCACCACATTTTCACACCCAAAGTTGATTACTTATTTGAGCTAGAAATAGGAAGATGATACCTAGCATACTAACATTTCCAAAGAGATATTAAGTGAAACAAATTCAGTAGTTTTGCCATACTTTTTTCAATAGCATGCACAAGAACTGAGAACATCTTCTCTTCCGTTATGGATTGCTGGTTTTTTTTCCTAGATAAAGCAGGTATTTCCAGGATAGTAAATTATGATTGTGCCAAAATGCCATTTGTTTTGTTCTGCAGGAGGTTGCTTAATGATGCACCAACCAGATGTGGACAGGTCATGTAAGCCAGCATGCAGCCAGTCCCATTCTTACTGTAGTGAGGTATGTGCTACTACAGGTCAGGTTTCTGTCATAGGGCCACAGTATCATCAGTCGTGCATCATATTAGAACAGTAGGAAAGCCACAATGTTTAATTGTAAATCCTGTTACAAGCACCACCTTAAAGACTGGTGAAAGATATTTTACCCTCTTGGCCATTATTTTGCAGCTTTTACAGAGCTCAATTCTTAGGCTTCATAATGTTTAGTCTCTTTGGTCTGCTTTGACAAGAGGAAAGGCAGGCAAGTAAAATAAAGTTTAATTGGCCACACCGTTCTTGAAGAAAGATGGGTTAAAACATATATTGTTTAAGACTCTGACATGCTAAACTCAAGTTGAGCTGTTAGTCAAAATGAGAAATCCACTTTAGTTAGGAAAGGCTGTAAGCAGAGAGCAAAGCTGGATTATTGGAAACTGAATTACAGTATATGAGCTCTTGGGGTTGACCTTGTATATCTGCCCTAGAAGGCAGTTTTACCAATCTTGATATTACATTTCTCAAATCTGGCATGGAAAGGGATACCATCTTGCCTAGCCTGTCATTTTCAATCAGTAGATCTTGGGGGTTATAGAAATCAAGAGCAATAGGTTGGGGAGAAAAACAAACAACCCTTCAATCTACCTTGGACCAGCTCTGGCTGCCCCTAGCTCAGCCGAGATATTCAGCCCTTGCTGTTACTTCATAGCAGCAGGTCTTCTTCATTCTTGACTGGGGCATTTCCAAGGCGCTTACTACTTATATGAGAATCAGGCTTTGACATATAATAAAACACAGAGTTCTGCATTCTTGACTGCCCCAGTAGAAAACTTCTATACACAATGACGCACATTTATAGGCTGCAATGGGGAAAACAAGTATCATTATATTAAAGAACTAGATGAAGGATGTTCAATATTGTATTCCTTTTAGTTGCATGCACATACACAACTATAAGCCTATTACACGGCTTACATTCCAGTTTTTGTTTCTTGATTCAAAATGGCTGGGAACCACACTACGGAGTTTTTGTCAAGTATTAATTGTTATTTTATGGAGAAGAGACCCTAGAAATATTAACAAAAAAAGTTCACAATCATGTGCTTCTCTGGGGTCATGGATTGCTCGTCTTATATTGTTCTATATTCTGTGACTTTTGAAATGATAATGACTTTGCTACAGTGTGTAAAACATTTGTTCCTCTGCAGACCAGAATGTGTGTTTGTGAAGAAGGATATACAGAAGTAATGTCTTCTAATGGCACACTTGAGCAGTGCACTCGCATCCCGGTGGTAGTTATGCCCACAGTGGATCATAAAGAAGATGTGAAAACTAGTCGAGCTGTAAATCCCACACAGACACCTATCACTACACCAGGACGAGGAAGAACTTGGTTCCTCCAACCTTTTGCCCCAGGTGAAATTTTACATGGATAGTTAGTGTTATTAAGTCAC
This sequence comes from Aparallactus werneri, assembly GCA_032468035.1. Lineage (NCBI taxonomy): Eukaryota > Metazoa > Chordata > Lepidosauria > Squamata > Lamprophiidae > Aparallactus > Aparallactus werneri. The sequence continues at coordinate 24,790 of JANHFQ010006728.1, read as the reverse complement.
ATAAATTGAATGGAATAAATATTTGGAGACATTTATTGTATGACAGTTTTAGAAGGTAGAGAGATCAGTGATCATACTACTCATATAATTCCAGTTAATAGCATACAAACATCTACTTGTTTTTTGGTCTCTTCTGAGCTCTTGTTATACTACAGAAGCTTATTTGTTTCTTGATACTTCCATTCAGCAGTTAAAAACGAGTTTGCACAAAAGCATTGCATAAAATAAATATCCATGGCATTATCTTGGACAAGGTTTAATTATCATAAAATTTTATCTTGCACAGATAGTTGCTCTTTTAATTGCCTAGCTTGTAACCCTATCTATAGGAATTACATAGGAATAAGTTTTGCTGAATGTAGCTTGAACAGAACAGAACAACAGATTTGGAAGGGACCTTTGAGATCTTGCAGTCCAATTCCTTGCTCAAGTAGGAAACCCAAAGCTATTTCAGACAAATGGTTGTCCAATCTCTTCTTTCATTGCTTCTTGTCCTGCCTTCAGGTGCTTGCCTTAGCTCTGAATAAATGTTTTGTGACCAAGAAAGGAGACGAGAAAAGAATTAAATATTATATAAAGCATGCATCAAACAGTTCTAGTGACCAACAGGGGAAACCCCCCCCACTTATTTAACATATTTTCTGGTATTCTTGGAAAAAAGCAAAAGCATAACTATTCCCTTTATAAGGTCTTTGTCTGAATTTACATTGATTTGATCAACAATATACAATAGAATCAAGCCATTAGATCTTACAAGTTTCAAAAAACCTGAATTCATAGATACTATATCTGATACAAGACAAACACATTTCTCTAATTCGTGCTTGAATAAATATTTTGTTCTTCATTCTTCACCATCTTTTCTATTGAGGTGCTTCAAGAAAAAAAAATATAATCTCACTTACAAGGCAAGCAAACTTTGTGTAACATCAAAAATGCATCATTTGTTGATAACACTAACTGTACTTTCTAAAAATATCTTGCACTAAATGATTACTAATGACTAACATACATTTATTTTAGATGGGAAGCTGAAGACCTGGGTTTATGGTGTAGCTGCTGGTGCATTTGTTTTGCTCATCTTTGTAATATCTATGATCTATCTAGCCTGGTAAGTTTTATCATTTATTATACTTGGGATTTCCCCTTAAAAATAGTGTATAGTAAATATACAAATAGACTTATAATTTGCTTCAATTTATTCCTTCCATCTTAATATTGAATTTTTAGTAACTGACATGATTCCTATATCATTGTCTTCTACCTATTCAAGCCAACTTTCAACTTCTTGATATGTGTTAACAATAGCTATTGGGAACTGGGAACTCCATCACTAAATGACATCATAAAACACAGTGTCATTCCATGCTGTATAGTGATAGCAATTCCAGCTGTCCCAGTCACTGTAATGAAACAAGGATCAGGTGGACCATTAAGTGAAGATCTCATATAATCATGACTTCCAAGTTCTTTGGGAAACTGGCAAACAATGTTGGAAATCATGATCACTTGGTTTCTCATGAACAAAAATAACCATTCTAGCTGCCAGAACTATCCCAAGTGCCCCTCACTCAGTGTCATCATAACTTTGAACAGTCATGAATGTTCATAATCCAAGAAAGAGCTGTCATGTTCTATATGTTCTTCACTTGCTGCCTCCACAAACCCAATAAAACACCTATATTTGTGTTTAATCACAATGCAAATGCTTAGTGATATACATACACATATTATGTATACACATAAATATATATCACTAAACATTTGCATTATAATTATATATATAGCACTTATATACCATTTCATAGTGCTTTACCGCACTCTGAGTTGTTTACAGAGTCAGCATATAGCCCCCAACAATCTGCATCCTCATTTTACTAACCTCAGAAAGATGGAAGGCGAGTCAACCTTGAGCTGGTCAGGATCGAACTCCTGGCATTGGGCAGAGTTAGCCTGCAATACTGCATTCTAACCACTGCACCACCATGGCTAAAGAGAAAGTTATTTTGAAAAGATAAGCCAGTAATTATTATAGAGCTATTCACACCAGGAGATGCAATGGTATCATCAATATCAGTAACATCTGGATTCAATAGGGGCTAATAAATGTGATTGATAAAACTTTTGAGGAAAGCACTCCAAATGAGTTGATCACAGGCTTCCAACTCTGGAGCCTTCAACAAACTCCATACCCAGCTGAGCTCTTCTTCAAAGGCATAGTCGATGCTTCTCCAGTTACTTTGCCAGGTTTTTTTTTTTAATCTCCGTTGGTAAACATTGGAACAGAATAGATCAAGTAGCTTTCAAGCTGATCTTTACTTCTGGAAAGTATGTAGCAAGGAAGACAGCTGGAGTGGAATCTTCCATAGATGTCTGAGAGAAACTAATGACAAAATAATGAGAAAATATGGATTGGAACATTATGACTCAAAGCCCAGCTTTTCCTCCTTGTGTTCCTCCACACACAAGAATGTAAATTATTCATCTGTCTCTCCCAAGCCTCTTTCTGCTACTCCAGCCCCATAAAGGTAAAGTATCATTTGAGTTCCACTCAACTCCTGGTAATTTTTTCCGCCATTTTGTTGTCAGTACAAAGGAAATGGGTTGCTATCTTTTGACTTCTCAATCTGGTTTACATCTCTACCATAGTATCCTGGCTGAAATTTTCTTCTTAGGTAGGAATGTGTGGAGAGGTGGGGTTTTTAAATAGATTGATCAGGTGACTGTTCAGAGCTACTAGGTGGTAACCTAATTATTTATTTGGCTTTGGTATGTCAATACATTTATTTATTTATTTATTTATTTATTGATTAGATTTGTATCCCGCCCCTCTCCAGGGACTCGGAGCGGCTTACAGTTGCTATTAATTGTCAAATATACAT
>JANHFQ010006726.1:23734-40338 GCA_032468035.1 Aparallactus werneri | reverse complement strand
TGTACAGGGTAGAATAAAATACAAAAATGTAGAATTAAAAATAGATTAAATAAAACCCTGATTAAAATACATAAAAAATTAAAATTTAAAATTTAACAATAAAAAACCCCACCCTCAAGCCAAGCTGGCCACCTCGAACAGGTGGGTCTTTAGTTACCTGCGGAAGGTACATATAGAAGTTTTCTACTACAATAACCCCACTTGACCTTTGGAAGTATTCAAGGCTACTTTCCTTCTGTGCTGGGTCCTGGATAGCCTCATTTCTGAGAAAGCATCAAGGCTTATATATGGTTCTGTTATGCCTGCCACTATGCAATAACCAAATAGATTTTTAAAGGTTTTATTACACCCCTCAAAGGTATGCAAAGGTATGCACCCTCAAAGGGTGCAAAGGTATTACACCCCTCAAAGGGTGCAAAGGTATTACACCCCTCAAAGGTACTCTGTATGTTGTCATCAGTTTCTCTCTAAGATAGCTTTTGAGACCCCCTCTGCTTCAGAGGCTGCTTCTTGGTTTGTATATCATGTTCTCCAGAGCCATGCCTAATCATCTCATTTCTGACAGAGACATACACTTCATGATCTATTTTGAAGCACTTTTTTTCAACTGTTAGGTATTAAATTCCATTTTCCATGGGCAGATTGCTTGTACTCTAACAGAGAGACAGAGAGAACAAAGGCTACCTTCATTTTTAAGTAAACAATCAATGCAATCACTTGCCTTAACCATTTTGAAAAAAGAAATCTGATTTTAATAATTATTTAATTTCCTCGTTTTCCTTTGTTTCTACGCATCACAATTGGACTATTGTACTGTACATGCTTGATATTTGATATTTGTGGTCTTTGGCCACAAATTAACCTACATGCATGTTGGTGACATGGTTTCTTCAGACAGGAACTTGGCAGATGTGTTTACAACATATAGACCTACTTATCAGAGATCTCTGTCTTTGAATGCCTGCTTAGACATGCTTATAATTCTTGAAATTTGAAGCACTATTTTGTTCAATTGCTAGGTATTAAATTCCATTTTCTACGGGCAGATTGCTTGCAATGTAACAAGGAGACAGAGAGAACAAATGCTATCTTCATTTTTAAGTAAACTATCAATCCAGTCACTTGCCTCAACCATTTTGACATATTGAAGGGTGTCCTTTTGTCCAATTTGTAATGTGAAAATAAAAGTTGACTACATAAGAGAAACATAAAAATAAGTTCAATGCAATTAAAAGTAGTTAATTAAAAATATAAGTAAATTAAAATGTAAGAATAAATGGGTGGATGGATATAAAAGGGAGTGTCCGATATGAAGGAAGTGTGTTGAAATAGTCTTATATAGATAATGAATAAGAATGAATTGCAAAGATGTGTATGAAAGAAGAGTGAATGTGTTGAGGGGATGGAAATGATTGGAAGGATCTGAAGAGACAAAATGAAAGAACAAAAAATCTAACCTTCTCCAGAAAGACAGAAGTTTACACAATTTGTCCAAAGTAAACAAAGGGGAGGAAGAGGTACAGTGCATATACTGTATGTACTCAGGTTATACATCACTGAAATGTCTGAAGTCAAGTTTATAACCCTTCCAAACTGCGGGCAGCAATTCATAGTTGCAACTTTTGTTTGTTGCTTTGATAATATCTCAACATTTAAGTAAAGTACCATTTCTACAAAACACATCCACACATAAATAATAATGTATAGTGATCTTTTTCATGTAGTCACGTGAATACACACTATCAACAGAAAGTTTTGTCAATAAAAAACTCCATTAAAATCCTAGATTTTTGAAATATCCAAAACCAAAAGAGGACAATAAATCAGTTGTAATATTTGTCAGTGGATATGTGTCAAAACAGCATCAAATCTACCCAGAATTCAATTTTCTTTTCAGTTTAGGACAAGGGCACTCCGGGGGATGGTAGAGGACAGGAAGGCCTGGATGAACATTGTCCATGGGGTCGCGATGGGTCGAACACGACTTCGCAACTAACAACATCTCTCTTAGATGAAACTCAAAATTTAAGTGTGCTTGTGTTCACAAATATTATTCTACATTTGATCTAGCAATTAAACAAGTACATATTTAAGAAGAAAGAAGACTACTTAGAACAAATTGAAATGAAATATCTAGTTTGACAAAGATCTCTTTTTATTACAGGAATCTTTAATAACATAATACCATCCCAATATATTGAATGTCAACTTCCACAGTAGCAATATGACCAAAAATTATGGAAGCTGAAGTCCAACCCATTAGAACAATGTTTCTCAACCTTGGCAAACTTTAAGATATGTGGACCTCAACTCCCAGAATTCCCCAACCAGAATCTTAAAACTGCCAAGGTTGCATTAGAAAGACATTACATTAGAGCAGGGGTCCTCAAACTACGGCCCACGGGCCGGATACTGCCCGCTGACACAATCTATCTGGCCCACGGAGTGGTGTTATTAAGCCCCGCCCCTCACCTCCCAGCCATGCCTTGCATGGCTGGCTTTTCCTGCCAACGTCATCACCCATCCTCCAGCCGTCGGTGGTATATATTCCTTGCAGAATCTAGCTGCAAAGGTAAGGCCAAAGAGCAGGGGATGGTGGGCTGCTGGGTGGGCAGGGGTGAGCTGGTGGAGGAGTGATAACAGCAACAGGTGGACTGTTGCTTGCGGGGAGGGAGGGAAGGCATCGGAGGCTTCCCGCGTGTTCCCCAAAGCCGGCCTGGCCTGCGAGGGGTGGGCGGGGCAGATTGCAGTGTCGGAGGCTTCCTGGGTGCTTTCTAAAGCCGGCCTAGCTTGCGAGGGGAGGGAAGGGGGAGATCACTTCCTCCGGCTTCTCTAAAGCTGGCCTGGCTTGCAAAGGGAGAGAGGGGGGAGAGCTCTTCCTCTGATGATTCTCTAAAGCCGGCCTGGCTTGCAAAGAGAGGGAGCGGGGAGATCTCTTCCTCTGAGGCTTCTCTAAAGCTGGCCTGGCTTGCAAAGTGAGGGAGGGGAGAGATCTCTTTTTCCGAGGCTTCTCTAAAGCCAGTCTGGCTTCCAAGGGGAGGGAGGGGGAGATCTCTTCCTCCAAGGATTCTCTAAAGCCAGCCTGGCCTGTGAGGGGAGGGAGGGGGGAGATCACCGTCTGGACTAGTAAGGTGGAGGACAGGTGGGCAGCCCTCAGGAGAGCACTGCACTGGGGTACTTTCAGGCCTCCCACCAATCTCTACTTCTGCCAGGCAGAAATAAAGCCATATAAAAGCTTTCACCCATGCCCTCCTGGGGCCTGACTGCTAAGAACCCAAAGCTGGTGGTGCCAAGACAGCCCATGCCTCCTGCTGCTTTGGGCTTAGTGCTGTAAGCCACATCCAGGAAGCACTCCGGCAGAGAGAAGCTGCTGAGGTCAACCCTCGCTTTGCTGTGCATTACAGCTAGGAATCTCAAAAATGGATGAGAATGAACATTGTGTTGTAGCCAGCCCAGATGCTAGATCAGCCCCCTGCAAATTCCTTGTCTCTCGAGGAGCCCAGCCGCTCGCCAATTGCTGAGTTGCCTGGACTCCCAGTGATGGGATGGGGTCCTTCAGGCACTTAATTTGGCCGCCTGTTTAGTAGCTCCAGCCGGCGGCTACAACACAAGCATTCATTCTCGGCTGTATTTGAGATTCCTAGCTGCAGTTTACTTGTGAGCACCATTAGCCAGGAGAGGCAGGGAGAAAGGTGGTGGGGGGGGCAGCATGGTCAAGGGCGCAGGAATCAGGCATGGACAGGCAGATTAGAGGCAGCTGGCAGACTGCTGGCTTGCTGGGCTGCTCGCTGCCTGGAGCGTGCAGGCAGTGAACAAAATCCATGTCATGGCTGCCTCCTCCTGCTTTCGCACATTGAGTGTGGATCTTCTGAGCTGCAGGAGGCAGCTGCCAGCAATACCCTCAGGCAATGCGATCAGGGAGGCTTGACCCCCGTTAGGAGTCGCAAAGCATTCACCACACCTCTGATAACTGCCGAGCCTCCTCCCACTTTGCTTCTCTTCCTCCTCCTCGCCAGAAGCACTCACATGCCCAGCTTGTCTGCCTCCAAATGGCAGATTCCCACCACTCAGCACCAGTTTAGAGGTTCCTTCCTCCCCCCTGGATAGAGAGTGGGGGAAAAATAGAGAGAGAGACAAGAGTCATGCACAGAGAGAGAGGGAAAGAGAGACGAGACAGAGAGATAGAGAAGGAGGGAGGGAAAGAGACACAGACAAGAGACAGGGAGGGAGGGAAAGAGAGAGAGAGAAGAGACACAGAGAGAAAGGGTGGGAAAGAGAGACACATAGAGAAGGGAGGGAAAGAGAGAGAAAGACAAGAGACACACATAGAGAGAAAGAGGAAAGGAGGGAAAGAGAGAAAGACGAGACGGGAGAGACTTGTTGATTGTAAAGTCCTTGGGGCTGAGAATTGCTGCAAAACTGAGTTTCCTGAAGTGGGCCACTAGACTCCTAAACTTAAAAAATGATCTAGTAAAAAGAAAAGTCAACTAAAAGAGCAAAATGCAAACAAAAGCAAATGAAATACCCCCAGAAAGAAAACCAATTAAAGTTTAATTTGTATGTATTGTTTAATGGACTGCTAAATTGGCAAAATAAATTTCAAAATTAATCACACCCACCCAGCCACATGACCACCTAGCTACGCCCACCCAGTCACATGGTCACCTAGCCATGCCCACCCAGTCACATGGTCACCTAGCCATGCCCATCCAGCTGGTCCAGCCCCCCAAAAGCCTGAGGGACCATGAATCGGTCCCCTGTTTAAAAAGTTTGAGGACCCCTGGGCTACATGGTCTTGATCTCTCACTCTAGACACAATCCTTTTAAGCAATTGCTTCTTTCCAGAGTAGGAGAACATCCTGGCATTATATATTAAATTATCAGTTGAGATGTTACTTTAAAAATTATTTCAAATAAACCTTCTTTTCTAAGGTATACATAAAAACACGAAACAAGTTTGGTGTTGTGGTTAAGGCACCAGGCTAAAAATTGGGAGACTGAGTTCGAGTCTTGCCTGAGGCATGACTCTGGTCCAGTCACGCTCGCTCAGCCCTAGGAAGGAAGCAATAGTAGGTTTGCAAAGAAAGCTGCAGGTACTGTCCAAGCAGTTGTCAAAAGTCAAGACTGATTCAATGGCACAAGAAAAAAACTATACCTGAACCTAACATTGCAGGCATTCACAGAAATGTGACCTAGTATCCCCCCTCCCCACTGTATTTAAAGGTTTATCCGCAGAGTTTATCCATCATTTCTGGCTGTCAAAGATAATTATCCAAGACGGCTAGCCTCGAATACTAAAAATGTTCCTACTTGGCTACCATTATTTGCTTCCTACACATAAATCACATATGCATGGTTGATAGAACACAGAACAAAATACACACTCCTGAAAAAGTTTTACACCTGAAGTGCTAAAAAAACTGAGGCAAACAAAACCACAAAATGCAATGTCTTTTCAGCAAAATACACCATAGACAATATTACAGTACATATTTCCATACAGAAGGTCAATCTGTACAGTTTTTAGACATTTTAACATTGTCACAAGCGAAGGTGCATAACTCAGATCACTCAGTTATGTCTTACAGCAAGGGTGGCAAACCTTTTTGACACAGTGTGCCAAAAATGGGCACCTGTGCGCATGATCGTGCCGGCCACCTGTTTTGCGATTTCTGCCCATGCGCACAAGACCAGCTGTCTTGTGCACATGCGCTGGCTTCGCCTGGCCTTTTGAGGGTCCTCGTGTCTCCCTGCCCACCCCCTTGTTGGCCCCCAGGAGGCAGTTGGAAATAAAGCCAGGCGGAGAGACGTGGCGCCCCCCACCACTGCACACGCACACACCCAGATACCCCACAGCAGGCCTCTCTGCAGGCTCAAGCACCTGTCTCATATCATAACCGGGCTGCTACCCTCCCGATCTTTACCTGCCACTGACCATTTCTTGCCTCCCTAATCTAAAGGGGCGAACAGACAGCAGCAGCAGCCACCGCCAGAACAACACACAGCGGGGTATTTAGCCCAGGTTGTTCCCAAGACGCGGCAGGCCTGCTCCTGTCCCCACCCTGAAAGGGCAGCTGGGGTTCAAGCCAGTTCATCTAACCCGGCTCCCCTTGTTTCTATTTCTACCCGTTCCTCTGATCTCCTCACTGAGCTTGGCCAAAGTCGGTCCCCCATCCTGTCCGCCCATCTGTGGGTTAAATGCACATTCCACGGCTCCGCCAACGCTTACTCAACTCTATCTCGGTCCAGTCCTGGGATAAATGCAGCTGCTGGCGAAGGAGGGATAAAAGTTGCTGCTTCTCCTCCCCCTCTTCAAGAAAAGGGTGATGGCTTTTACCCACAGGTGGGTGGGTGGGATCGGGGAGCGACTTTGGCCGAGCTCAGCGAGGGGATCATAGGAACGGGTAGAGGAACTGTCTGTTCACCCCTTTCCCGGCAGCTGCTCTTCTGGTTTTTGGTGCGCATGCATATGTGAAGATCAGATGGCCTCAGTGTGCTAGCCAACATGGCTCATTGTGCCACTTGTGGCCCTAGTGCCATAGGTTCGCCATCCCTGATATAGAAGGTCCCAAATGCAATCCAAAGCTTGCCCCATTAGAAATATGAATTTTTTCAACAGGATCTGGGAAGTATTTTGGCATGCATGTAATTTCCTTGGCAAGTTTTAATTTTTCTTCTCTGTTTATATATATGCATGGCTCATTTGTTTATCAAAATATACCTTTTCATTAAAAACGGATTCCAAAATAGCTTACAGTGGAACCTCGGTTCACGGCCACAATTCATTCCATAACTTTGGTTGTGAACCGAGTTGGTTGTGAACTGAAACAAATTTTCCCATTGGGTTGAACTCTATTGTTTTTTAAAGATTTTGAAACTCACAAATACAGTACCGTAGTTAAATATGCCATAGAACGCACAGTGTAACAGTAAAATCCTTTAATACAAACACTGAGAAAACCATGAACAACAGAGAAAACTGTTCAGTCGTTCAATTCTGAGCGAGAGAGAGGTTGCTGTTTTGTGGGAGAGTCCGCCTCCGCGATGGAAGGATGCTCTTCTTCAGGTGTTTTCTCTTTTGAGATTTCTTCTTTCTTAGGAAGTTTGGTTGTGAACCGAGGATTTGTTTGCAAATCAAGTCAAACATTTAGCTGATTTTTTTGGTTGTGAACCGAATTGGTTGTGAACAGAAGCATTTGTGAACCGAGGTTCCACTGTATACCACTTTACTATATAAGCCTAGAATGTAATAGAGTTAGTGTTCGTGTTTGCTAGTTGATCTCAGTATGCTCCCCAATGAAAAATGGAGTTAGAATAATATGCAGGTTCTGACAATCTAAGCAGTTGATTTGGGAGGCCAGGGATTTTATTTTAGGAAGGTTTTGAAGATTGGAATGGGAAATTGGTATATATACAAAGAGCAGAAGATAGCTTTTGGCTAAACTCAAATTTATATCCATGGTTCTGATAGGAACACGAAACACTCCTCTCAAGATGGCAAAACAAAAACACAGAGAGTGTCATTGAGCTGCACAACAAAACTCCAGTCTGGAATGATGATACTCAGTCTTACGTTTTAAATTTCCATGGTCGTGTAACACAGGCCTCAGTGAAAAACTTCCAAATTATTCACGACAATGATCGTAAGTATGACTTACGTTGGAACATGTTGGAACACAGGTTGCTTTTCTGAAATCTAATGAAATCCTCTCTGTACAATGATACTAATATCAGAGATATGTTAGGTTTCCTCAAACCAAAATTCATGTTGTATTTCTCTTACTGCAGTTTCCTGTTCTCAGATGTTGATAGCATATCGATGAATAGGGCAGTTCAGATGGTTGTCATTCATTCATTGATGTTTTGGTGAAGTTTTTGACCAGGGTGAAATCTAGGGCAATTTTGTCTAATAAGAATTCCCAACTATTTTCAGTTTTAAAATTCTCATCTCTGCTCTTCTGACTTGGATCTACTGTATCCTCAAGGACCTTGGGTTGAGCTAGCAGAGGCAAAGAATACGATGAAATAAAATATGAATAGCTAAGGCACTGATAGCTAGTTCTCAGAGCGCCACCCTATTGCATAACACCTGCCACATAACACCCCAGACTTAACAGCTTGTCCATAAAAAGACAAAAAAAATGAGATAGTGGATGTGGCAGTATTTATTTATTTATATATCAAACTTTTTAACCGCTTTTCATCCTCGCAGAGAGACTCTGGGTGATATACAATTTAATCACCTGCAGATAGCAAAATAGAAGAGGAAGAATTGGAGAAGATAACAAAATACAAAGCCCTGCAGATAGAAAAGGAATGACTGGCAAAAGAAAGCAAAGGAAGCACCAATAGTTGTAGGCACCTTGGGTTGGAGCATCACTTGAACACTATCAGCAGAGACAAAACCACCGTCAATCAATTGCAAAAGGCAGCTTTACTCAAAACAGTTTACTTTTAAGACCATCAAACATCCACATCTATCTATCCCAGATCATTGGGAAAGACTTGATAGGTGGATAAAAATGCCAAACCCAGTCTCAACATCTGGCTGACTGCTATAAACCATAATGTAATAATTATTTTTGAAAGAGATTAAATCCTTATAATGGAGGCATAGTTTCTGGTGGGATGCACATTTTTAAAAAAATTGGCCCTCCTTAATTCAATCTATAAAGACATCCTAGTGCTCATGGTTATCAGATGTAGTTTTGACCCCATCATTTAATGGTGGCAGCGGGGGGAGGTGATGGTGTGGCTTCACCATTTTAACTTGTGCCGGAAGAAACATCAACAATCTGATAAAAGCTACCCCCCCCCCGCCCCCCAGGAAAGGTCTGCTTAGGAAGTAGTCCTTCTCTTCATCACTGGTTCATTCACCACATCCTAACTTTGCTCTAAGCGTTTGCTGGCAGGCTTCAATTTTGTCCTTTCAGCAGTGGGTTCGCAAAGTATGTCAGGAGGTAGCTATTTGGGGAAATCTACTGGCTTAACAATATGGAAGCTGAAGAGAGAGGAAGAAGAGTAGCTTGCTGAGTTTTTTCCAGTCACTGCAGCTGTCTTCTGATTTTGTTCTATTCATCCCACCAGCGTTTTTGGATCCTTTGCTGTTTCCTGACTTATAATGAATGTCATTTATAAGTACATCCATGCCATGTGCGGAAGTGTCGGATACCACACAGCTGGGCAACATTTCTTTTCTTTTTTTTAAATCAGAACATTTTTTGAAAAATCTATTTTAAAACATTCAAGGAACAAAATAAGTGAACTGTATAAAACAAAACAAAAAATAGTAAATATGCAGACTTTACAAATTGTCATAATATTTAAAATTAAACATTTTATTGATGAAACAATTCATTATTTTATTGACAAAATAATTTAAAGTGGACTGATTTTATTCCTAAAACAGTTGCACTTAATCTTGTGAACATAAAAATATTTTTAAAAAAAATCAGGAAAAGCAATATTAATCCTAAATTCCCTACTATTGTACCTGGTGATTAAAATATAAGCATTAAAATAGCTTCTGTTTATTATCTTTACATCAAATATTTCCCCCTTCAACTTTGTCTGAGTTGGCCTAGTTGTGTGATTGCTAATATATGAGCAAAAGCCCTACTTGCTTAATTTTAGTCAAACTTCAGTTCTGAATGTACACTTTTAATTTTGCTGTGGCTTCATATTCCCCACCTGCTCAGGATTTCATTGCTTCCTGAAGAACACAGTGTCCTAGTTCAGATTTCAGCTAATCTAAGGAAATACTTCTTTTTTCCTAATTATACAGTTTGGTTTAGTATTGTCCACATAATGTAAAGCCAAATTGATATATCTTTATGTTTTTTTATTCTTTCAGCCGACTACATAGTGATGCAGTTTGGTCGTGTGGCAGAAGATATTTTTACAATGGATTATAATTATCCTATGTGTGCAGTACAAGCCTTTGCTATTGCCCTGTCCAGTTTTGATAGCAAGCTAGCTTGTGAGTGAACAAGTTATGCCTAAACTTCACTGCAGCCAAAACCATGTGCCACTGGAAGAAGAAGACATACATTCCATATTTTCTCTGGTGTCATCAGTGGTCACATATCCTTATGAGGCAGGTACAATTTGTTTTCTGAAGGACCAACCTTTTTTGATGAAGAGAAAATATTTTAAAAATTCAAGACTTTCAGGAATGTTTCCCCTGCTTATTCTCTATTTTTCTGGAAGTGGCATCAGAGCTCTATAAATAGAAGTCCTATCTTAATGTCCTCAGTTCTGTTATAAAGATGCACATAATTGTGGCTTAAGTGAAAACACCATTGGAATCAATGATGTCTTTTTTTAAACCCATAAAATCTATCACGACACAGATCTAGTTTTGGATTTAAGACATATTTGGAGGCTGTCAGCATACCTCAAGGTTTCATTCACACTTTTAAGGATTTTGTGTCACCCATCTTAAACATAAGACCATGAGAAAGATGCAAACTTTTTTTCAAGAAAGAAGCAAGGTAGCATTTACCTTGCCAAGACTGAAATTGAATTAGCCAAGACTGAAATTGATTTGTGATACTGTTTTATGTGGGAAGGAATCTGACAAATTTTTAATCCTGATGGAGAATGGAATTGGGGTGGGGGTGGGGGGAATCGGAAGCACAGGTTAATATTGCACAACTCACTTGTACTCCAAGGTGTTATTTTATAGATTGTATTTTAAGTCTCACTTTCCGATGTCAGTTCACTCATGTTTTTAAGAAGGGAAGTTTGATTATGTGAAGTCACCAAATGGATGGGAGAAATGATGCTGAATCATTATACTAACTAAAAATTGGGGAATATGCCTTTAAAAAATGTGCTTCAACATGTATGATGTTTCAGGTCCCATGTGTGGCATGTTCTGTCAAAGAAAGTTTTCTGTCTTTTACCCTGGAGAATTGCTGCCCTTTGGGTAGACATGATTGGACTAAAAAGTTGAAGGTCTGACACCGAACAAAGTGTATGCATCTGCTGTAAATGAATTGAATGACATCTAATTCTTTGAATAAACCTGTCTTGATAGAGCTGCCTCTTTTAAGAAATTGTTTAGAAGATAACTGGAACTAATAGTGAATGGTATTTGCTCTTTCTCTGCCCCAGTAGAGGTAGTCCTTGACTTACAGCCATTTGTTTAGTGACTGTTCGAAGATATGAAGACTTATGAACAGTCCTTGCACTTACGACATTGCAGCATCTCCAGAGTCACGCGATTAAAAATTTGGGTGCTTGGCAACTGTATTTATGACAGTTGCGTTGTCCCAGGGTCATGTGATTGCCATTTTCGACCTTCCCAGTTGGCTTCTGACGAGCAAAATCAGTGGGGGAAACCTGGATTTGCTTAACAGCTGCATGATTCACTGAGCAATTGCGGTGATTTGCTTAACAACTACAGCAAGAAAGATCATAAAATTGGGCACCAGCTTACTTAACAATGGAAATTCTGATCCCAATTATGGTTGTAAATCGAGGACCACCGGTACTGAAAGTTATATGCAGAGAAAGCTTCCAAAAACAGAAATGAATTGCAATGCCTTCTTGATTTTAAACAGGTGGATGGAATCAGAGCTTTTATTTTATTGGTGCCTTGTCCCAAAACAAAGGGACACTCCACCAGGGAACCCCTATTTAAAATAACATTGGTTAGTAAAAGAGAATGTTACATAGATAGCAATTTCTACAGCCCCCAATTATACGGTCTTCACTACTGCAGAGGCTCCATTAAATTTTGGATATGGTGGGCCTAATGGAATCACCTGGAGAGATAGAATCAGTAAAGATGAGCTCGTCTCTTCATCTCTTCAGCCAAAAGAAAATCTCTGCTGGATCCAACTATTCCCACTAATAGAGGGAGATGCTTCTATCTGTAGAAGACTTTTTCTGGATATAACTATGTATGCATGTTTGTGCCTTTTTGCTAACAAATCATTATATTTCAGAACACAAACTCTGCCTTATCTCATTTTCTTGGTTTTTTTTTTTTTTGAAATGTTAAGTGTACTAAAAAATTTAAAATCAGACTCAGCTTTGAAGGGGATCTGATCATTTAGCATTAGTTTCGTGGTCGTTTCCCACGATATGATATTGAATGTGACTGGTATACATAGAAAACAGTAGTTTATACCAAGACTCAGCAGTACCAGATTTGAGGGTTGAAATGTACTTTTTTGGCTACATTTTCACTGGATTCTACAAGGGCTGTTGGGGTAATTTTGGCAGGTTTGCCTTTCTGTGACTTACTAAGGACAATGTGCCGGTGCATCCAGTGCTGATTACGATTTTGCTGATGCTTATATCAGCATGGAAATGCAGATGGTTAGTTTGTGAATCTCCTTTGTTTTAGATAATTAACAGTCTTCTTCTTGTAGTATGTGAACACCTCTATGCAAAAATGCAATCTGTTTGGTACGCTTTGAAATTGCCATTCTCCCAAGTCAAAGAACATTGATGACAAAGATGAAGGGATCACTCTGTCAGTTGGAGAAAAACCTAAAAGAAAGCTAATTCATCTATCAGCACCACAATTTTTGTATAATAATACACTTTGTGATGAAAAGACATGTAAGTCAGAGAGTTGAGTAGTTACAGAATATGGAATACATGAAGATCCATTCGCAGATTTTGCAGAAATCTTTTCCTTAGGTATATTCATACGTGTTCTCACAATTAGATCTATTTAAACTAAGGCTGCCATTTGGGCAACTTATTTGAGGATAAGCCCCCTTGCAATTAATATCACTTGCTCTGAGTACTGCGTTAGAATTGCCCCATCGGAAGTGTATTTAAAGCTGTGATCTCAAATTTTTTGACTTGGTTATAAAAAATAGTCTTGTCAGTATGAGTATATTAGCGTATATTTGGGCTATGTCACATTTAAACTCCTTGAAATCAAACAGACTTCCTTTAGCTAAGTTTCAGTCATTTTTATCTTAATGGGTCAATTTTAAATCTGATGAAGCCTAGATCTAATTTGTTGTATGATATGAAAATAAAATTCAGTTGTTTAGTTTACATTCGTCTCAAGATTGAAAAGTTCACAAGGAGGGATGCTTGTCTCTATCTGGACTGTTTTAATTTTATGTCGTTACATTTTTCTCTTGGTGAATTCTTGCAAATTGAGATAAGGAACTTTTAATGGATAAGTTTTCAAAGTATTGCTGCTTTTTCTTTTTTCTTTGATTGGAGACCTTTGGAAAGAAGATAGCCTCAATGATCCTATCTACCCATTGTTGGTAATGGGTACCCTTTCCCTTGAGCCAATCTATCTGCAGTGATCTAGATGGGGAAGGGGGGAGGGAGCTACAATCTTGTGATTGTGAGCTACGTATTTTGTTTTCAGTTGTTTTTCTGACCCTGAAGAAGCATTGTAATGGTGACATTATTTGGGGAGCAGGTTGGATGGTTTTCAGAGAGTTGAAAAGTTGTTTTGGGGTAGAGTTGGAAAGTTTAGCATATTTTTTTCCTTTATTTCAAGGTATAGAGGTGAGTTGAACAATAGTAGAAATAATTTTCTCAGACAGATACAGATACATATGTGTGTAGAGCAGCTTACTTACTGTTGTAACTGCTTTGGCTAAAAATGTCAGAAGCAAGCTCAGCAATCTTTATTTTCTGATTTGTACCTTGAAACAATTTGGATTAATTTTAAAGAAATGCATTTCCTCCCCAAATGATAAGAAAACTCACATTGGGAATGGAAAACTGTTTTCTGTAGTTTTCTGACTCTATGTACTCCATCGTGTCAATCATTAGACAATCTTAAAGCAATGCTGCTGCTGATGTTTGGGGGGCAAGACAAGCAAGGGGGCATAGTAGCTTAGGCATCTAAAGGGAGAGGAGGGTAAAGGATGAAATTAGCATCTTAATTGAGGATACAAACTGCCAATTTTAAAAAATGTTTTGTATATGCATGTATGGAATGGATGGAGCTTGTGTTGTAACTTTGTGAAAGTTGTTTGTTCATTCTGATAGAATGTTCAGATTTCATGGGCCACCTATTTAGGGCAACTAGGAATAAAAGCATGCATGGTATAAAAAGTGGATGGAATTTAATGTCCTTACTACCAACCCCACTACCTCCTGGCAGTTAAGGTCATGCCACTGCATTGATTGGTCTTTAATTCAGCACAGCAAATATTTCTTTAAGCAACATAAGGACTTACGTGTAACAAATTTTTCCCTCATAGATTGTAGTGCAGAACATTGACTAATGTGATTTGAAAACATCGACTAAATGTTAATGGTATGCAATTCATCAGACGACTAATGGCTTGGTAGAATATCCATCTATGACCCACTTGTGAACTTTGAAACTAAATCTTCATATTCTTAATCGATAAAATATAAAATATAGTTAATGTTTAATATTCTCATTTATTGAATCTTAATCATTTTGCAAAGTAAGATATTGGATCAGAAGGACCCTAAATCTAAGCCAGCCAAGCTTGCTTATGTTTCTATAAAAACATTTCTAGAGCTTTCAAAGCAGATTCTTTTTTCTTATCTTGAAGTGCATTAGCTGGATGATCACTCTTTATAAGACCAAGACAACTAGGGTAGATAATTTTGATTGCTATATACTCAAGAGAATTACTAGATAGACATTTCTAGAAATCATTCTCTATTATGAAAAGCCTCCCATTAATAAATCTTTATAGGTTTTATGAGTATATAGATTCTGATTGTCCCACCCATGAGCCCTATTAATGAGCCCACCTCCCAATGGTGAGGCTTTCCATGAGGTTTGTGAAACTGAGAACAACATCTGTAAAAATTTCAAGCAGTTTCTTTACTGCATGTTCTCTCATAGACAAAATCTTGTCAGACCAAAGCAGACTTCATAACACTCTGATAAATGCTGAGAAGAAATCTGAGAGGATCCCTCCTTTCCTCATAGCAAAGATTCAGGGTTGATGCTTCTCTTTACTTCTCCCTCTTGTAGCTCAGTGCCAGATTCCACTACAATTAAGATGGTTCCATCTGCTACAATGTGCAGTAGAACCTCTGGTCATGACCATAATTTGTTCCATAACTTTGGCAATTTCTTTGCCTTCTAATGTTTTGTCTTCAGGAATTTCTGGGTCAGGGGTCGTGTTTGATTGCCACTCGAGTATGTGTTCATTTTACCAGATTAAAACATTTTGTGAATTTTTTGGATGGAACCCGATTTGGTTGTGGTCAGAAGTGTTCGTGACCAGAGGTTCTACTGTACTAGAAGTTGTCATATCTAAAAATATCTATGTATATTTTTTATAAAAATTCTGAAATGAAAACAACTGAATAATCACAATACAATAATGTCCATATTGTATTCAGCAATCAAAATAATGATTTCTAGTTGAAGTGTAGTACCTTCTTAGGTAGCAAATAACAATGTTGTTTTCCCCCCCCCCCAATATTTTGCTTCACTTCATGAAAAGGCTACATTTTTATCCTCATCAAAAGTGTTTGAGAAACTCCCAAGTCGAGGTCAGCAACCAAATAGTAGCACTCATCCAATTTGACCTGAGTTTTTGGAAGTCTATTGAAAAATAATGTAGGACATCAGTAACATTTTGAAAAACGTCTTTAATGTGAACAGGGAAAAGAGCTGTAAAAGAGTTAAGCAAGAAAACACAAATATTTTTGGATGCTCAGAACTTACCTATATGGATGTGTAAATATTTCCATGCGGTTTTGTAATTTTTTATCTTCCTTGGTACTAATTTTAGGAATTCAAGGGGTTTCTGTAGTGTTTCAGTTTTTGCCTATTACTGAACAATGAGAAATGAAATGGATGTTCGCTCCACAATGTTAGAAGCACTTTTGTTAAGGAATTATGTTTTGTCACGGCAAAAAGAGTGCAATGAATAAAGCCTATGGTGTAATTTCACCTCTTCTCCACACTGTTCAAACTCTGCTGAAGTTCCATATATTATGTAGAACTGGAATAAAGCACATCAAGAAGGTTAGCGAGATATGCTCTATACCTGTTTGAGTCAGGATAATTTGTTATCTTTGCTTAGCTCTCTTTGTAAACATGTAATATTCCAGCTGCAGAAATACCAAGGTGTTTGTGTAAATGTCAGGTTATGAAAGATTAAGAAGGCGTAGCGCTGCAGCACCATCAGAATGAAAATGAAAAGCAAATAAATTTAAACCAGCTTGTAAAACACATGAGAAATTATATTTCATTTCCCCTTTCTGATAGCATTCTAAGAATTATTGTTTAATAAAGTTTATGCTGCAACTTGTTCATACCTTTTTCTTGAATCCCGAGACTGCCATTCTAACCACAGAGAAAAACCTAAAGGATAGTCTTAGTATTCTCTTAGTTCCAAGAAAATATTCCTACAGTTGTATTGATACTCTAGTTCTGCTTTGTCAGTAGATCTGTCCCAGAGAACAAGATAGCATTTCTTGTTCCAGATACTGTTTCCAAAGAAAAAAAAAATCAAAATTCAGATTGGAACTTACCAAAAGAAACATTCCCAATACAGTTTCATAGGTTTCACAGATTGACAGAGTTGGAAAGGATCTTGTAGGTCATCTAGTCCAACCCCCTGCCCAAGCAGGATAATTGCCTCTACCTAGGATCGAACTCACAGCCT
>JANHFQ010006721.1:37356-47892 GCA_032468035.1 Aparallactus werneri | reverse complement strand
AGACAAGGGAGGGAGGGAGGGAGCAAGATGGCATTCCCAAAAATATACACCCGGGCAAGGCCGGGTCATCAGCTAGTTATTTAATATATGTAAGCAAGTGAGTAAAATATCCTAGACCTAGAAAGTATTTATCAATCCCATTATGTATAATTTGTATACATACTGTACATATATTGTTATGTGTCTAGTTCTCTAAATAATGAAAAACTGCAGAAGTCACAGAATTTTGCAAAATATGTTTATTCTTCTACTCTTCTTATTCCTTCCAATCCTAGGCTTTCCTTGTGATGGTTCAAAGTTTTACTTAAATTTGATACTCCAAACTGGAGATAATTTGTGATGTCGGGGAGTTCCAAATACAACGATCCTGTTTTGAGGTAGAGTCACATCAGGATTTAACTTCTGCAATGATTGAATCAGCATTGCTTGGAGGAAAAAGGGTAGGTTTTGCACCTATTTAATTAAGATGCTTAAAAGATTGAGATTCCTTACCAAGTCAAGCTTGACTCCTGGTGATTTCATAAACATATTCATGGAGTTATTTTGGCAGATATACAGAAGTGATTTGCCATTTCTTCTTCAGGAATGTTGTAGTCATCTTTGCACTTTAGCCTAAAACCCTGGTATTTTCTCATAGTCTGGTATTCCCAACTTAAACATTAGTCAGAACTGATCTTGCTTAGTTTTGAGACCAGTGTCTCTCTATATCTTGCTGTCTTTACTAAATTCTATGTGCGATAGCAATCTATTACCTTTTTTACTTGCTTTGTCTTATTCTGCAGTCAGAAGGTGATGGCAATCCAGATGACTCAATGTCATCATATATCTCTCTGAGTTGCGCTTAAAAAAACATACCTCTGGCCCTAATCCTGAATGATTTGAAGGAATCAAGTGCATTCTGAACATATTAAGATAACTTAAATAATGATTTCATAACCTGAACTTCATGAATAGCAAATAATGTATCACACATTCATGAATGCAGCACATGAATTATAAATGTTCTTGTTTTAAAACTGTCATTTAAAATTTAACTAGTACCAATTATAATATATTTATAAGAAGAAAAAATGGCAAAAATCTTGTATAATGTAACCTCTCCTCAATAATAAACTGAAAAGCTGTTTTATCACATATTCATCCAAGTTCCTGTTTTCCTCAAAACATTTTGAAGGCAGAATTATTGCCAATTTTATAATGTTGAAAAGAGGCAGAGTCCACCTGTTAGTGCTTTCCTCCAGCTGACCACTAAAAGGCTGATTTAGGGGTATTCAGGTGGAGGAAGACAGTTCACCTCCAAATCCACGGGGTTCCAATTTTTCAGACTCAAAATTAAAACATTGCAACTTGAGCTAGAAGAAAATGACTCATCTGCTAAAGGGAACCAGAGCACATAATATGGTTCAAAGAGTTGATGTGGGAACTTTATGTGGTAGTGACTGTCATTGCAGCCTTATCATCATTACCTTTTTTATTTTTTGGTCAGCTTTTAAATAAGTTGTGCTTTTAATTCATTTATTTAGATGGGCCCGGAAAAAGGTTCAAATTGTTGGAGAGTTGCATGCAGGCCTATAGCCAGTACTGGACATTAGGTCAGGCACCAGATTCCATAGGGGGAGCGAGATAAAATAAGCTCTTAAATCTATTATCTCTACTGTTAAAATAGTAGTTAAAATTTTTACTCTAAAAGAACAGTTAAAGCAGGATAATTGCCTCTACCTAGGATTGAACTCACAGCCTTCTGAGGCGAGAACTCTACCTCTAGGTCATCTCTCTGGGGTAGAAGAGGCAATGCCAAATGGACATCATTTTTGTTTTGTTGCTCAAAGCTTCCTCCCGGAGAGAGAGCCCGAACTAGGAGTCATGTGGAGTTGTGAAAGTCCATGTCGGAAAAAGGGCAGAAAACCAGCATTACTCTCTTGACAAGTTGAAACCTAATGCCTAGCCAGTTCCCAATTTCAGCTGGCAGAATCTGGCGATGCTGGTTTTGCCCAGACCTTTTTTGCCCTTGCTGAAAGAAAGGACCCCAGTTTTGCCCCTGAATGCTGGAGCAGAGTTTTCCTCGATCCCCCCCTCCACAGAAAGAAGGTGGTTCATGCACCGCTTGGCTCTGCCGCTCTGTTGCTTGACTGTGGCAAGTAGGCAAAGTTTGTGTGGGACATGGAGGCGCTCTGGCGTGCCAAGGAGAGCTGAGCCCAAGCCCGGCAGTGTTTCCCAAAGGCTCCCGCAACCTCCCCTCTTCCTTTGTCCTGGGGAGAGAAAGCCAGGCGATGCGGCAGCATGCTGGACAGGCTGGCCAGAAAGATACAGGCTACTAGTATGAGCAAACATTTTTCCAGGATGGGCACTGCTCGATGTGCCCCCCCCCCGCTATGGCCGCAGTTGCATGTATGGCAAAACTGTAGCTTATTGCTAGATACATAAAGGAAAGGGACTTCCATTAAAATTACTGCTTTGTCTGCTATCTCTATGTGTCATAGAAGAAGACACACAATAGTTTAATTTCAGATTGCTCTTATCCAATATTTCAGGGTCCGTATCAGCACCTACAATTTCAACTTATCTCCCCCTTCACAGGCAGCTTCCAAGTGAAGATGTGGAGGATCTGCTTTGTTGTTCTCCCTCATCCTCCCCCATTCCCAATCTCTGAGTGGTTACAAATAAAAGATGTTAAAAACAACCAACCAAGAAAACAATAGACAAAAATGAAGAGTGAAGATGGCAACATGACAAAACAAATGGAGGTGAATGAAAAGAAACAAACCCTCATAATGGAGAGAAGAGGGGGCTTCACTGTTTCTTGCCAAAGGCTTGGTGAAAAGCCAGTTTTCAAGGCCCTTAAAACATCAGCAGGATGGGATTGTAAGGATCTTGGGGAGAACTTCATTCCATATACTGTTACACTTGTTACAGCTAGACATGAAGTATAATTGAAGTGCTAAAAATGACGTATAATTTGATATAGAGTGTATCTTGCTTGTTTAGTAATTGACTGCCAAATCAGAGTAGTTCCGCTGACTTGTTTAACAAATTAGCATCTCCTTTTAAATCTTACTTCCTAGTTTGTATGAGATGAGAAACCAGAAATTTGTTTCTGCGCAAGAAAATTAAATTCTGATTTATTTCTTGCACAGAAGGATAGGGCGGGAAAAGCACACAATCCAAGTATAAGATTATTTATGATTAATCACAGAGCATCATTATCTCAAACTTAAAGCTGTGCCAAAATCTGCCTTGCAAATTTCTTCCCCAGCAAAACAAGTTTCTGTTTTTTCTATTTTATTTCAAAGTGCATTTCTTT
Source organism: Aparallactus werneri (assembly GCA_032468035.1). Classification (NCBI taxonomy): domain Eukaryota; kingdom Metazoa; phylum Chordata; class Lepidosauria; order Squamata; family Lamprophiidae; genus Aparallactus; species Aparallactus werneri. The sequence continues at coordinate 44,591 of JANHFQ010006721.1, read as the reverse complement.
TAACCTTTTTTGATGCTGTTATTACTAAGAGGTTGGGTTTTTGTTATACTGTTATACTTCTTTTTAGCATTTTGAACCTTCCCTGGGATGCAATGTATTAATTCTGAGAAATTTCTTTGAATTAAACAGAAGTGTTGGAGAAAGGAAAGCTGCAGAGCAGAGCAGAGCAGCAGAAAGAAGTTTGAACAATATTCTGCTGAAAGACAGGAATTTCACATACCTTCCACATCTTTGTAGCTAAATAAATGCAAGCATTGCATACACTGCTCATGTGAATTTTCCAAAATGGTCTTCTTTGAAATAAATTTACAAATCAAATTTCTTTTCATTATACTGAAAAAAAACATGCTAAACAGAATTACTCACGATATTAATCATTTATATAGTTCAGAAACTCTCCAGGTTTCTACCCAGAGATTAATACAGGAAAACCTTAAATGCAAATATCAATGTTAGCCATTAGAAATCAAGCACCAGATACTGATTTTGCATTGTGAGGACCACACCAGAGTTGGTATTCAGCCAGTTCACACTGGTTCAGACATACCGGTAGGGAAAATTTTGAGTGGTTCTGAGAACTGGCAAATACCATCTCTGGCTGGCCCCGCTCACCTGCCCCCACCTTCACCTTTTCCTGCCCTAAATTCCCTTGTTTTTTAGCTGGGTGATTCACATGGCAGAGCGGATTACCGTGCCTGAGCTAAAAAACAGCTCACCTCACAAGTGCTGACACCAACGGTGGTCTTTGAGTGCTGTAATGCGCCTGCATGAAGTGCACTCTCATAGAACTAATTACGGTGGCTGGCCCTGCCCACCCTGCCCCACCCTGTATATCTTGCCTTCACTACATGGCCCAGCTAATCTCCAGCCCAGCTAATCTTTGTACCTCACCTGCTCTGCTCACCAAAGGTAAGCATGCCATCCACCCGTCCTTCGCCATGTGTCTCCCCATTTCCCCTCTTTCAGAGGCCCCGGCCCATGACTGCCTCTTTCTTCCTCTTCCATGATTGCCTGTCAGCCTGCTAGCCTGCCTGCCTGTGGCCCAATTGATCTGCCTGTCAGCCAGGTAAGCCTGTGAGTCGCAGTCTAGCTAGCTACCCCCACCACTATCTCTGCCTGCCTTCCCTAATCCCCTCAACATGGCCCATGGCCCTGCCATGCTTTCCACCTTCCCCGCGCCACTTCCCAGAGGTTCCTGCACTCACCGGAGCTTTCCACACTGTCCAGGAGGCAGGCACCTCATCCCGGGTGCTTTCCATTGTCTCAGCTGCTTCTCACTCATCCCGGCCACTTCCCGCACTCACGGGAGCTTCCTGCGCTGTCCGGCAGGTAGGCCGCTGCTTGCCGCTCATCCTGGCCACTTGCCGCTCATCCCGGCCATTTGCCGCTTATACCGGCTCAGTTCTGGCGGGCAAAGAGGCGGATGCTGCATGCCCTTCACCCTGGCAAAAAGTGGCATGAGAATCCTCCAGCCGCCGCCTCTTCTTCAGTGTGAGAAGCTTGCAGCAACCGCTGCACGCTTCTTGCACCAAAAAGAGGTGGCTGCTGCAATCCGCACTAGGACCTGCAAGGAGCCGGAGCGTGGGCGAGTCCCTCTGGAGAAGCCTCCAGCTGCTGCCTCTTTTTTGGCATGAGAAGCAAGTTTTTCCTCATGGCAAAAAAGAGGCGGCTGCTGCAAGGTTCTCACTGTGCCAGGACCTGTGAGGAGCCAGCGTGTGGGAAAATCTGTCCAGAGAAGCCTCCAGGCGCTGCCTCTTTTTCAGCATGAGGAGTTCTTTAGAACCAAGATACACTAGGATATCATTTCTAAAAATTGCCAGCCAGGGTGATCATTCAAAAAATGCCAATCCCAATACATTCAAGGGCTACCAAGTCGGGCAAGGCTGTTGTAAGGTGTGTACCCATAGATATACCCTCATGCATATCTCATTGTGGTCTGGAAAAGCAACTGTTAGGCTCTTCAGCGGTTCTGAACTGCTTCAAATTCATCACTCACAATGGTGTTGCCCATAGTATTAATTGAGCTCTGTTTATGAATTCTTTACAGTTTTTTTTCTAGACAGAACAAACCAACCGACCAGCAATCCTGTGACATTGTTTGCATTGTTCATAATCTGTGTGGGGTCCATGCCACTAGATGTCAACCTCTGCCCCCATTTTCCCATCGTGCCTCTAGGAACATATTTAAAAGATGCCTTCGAGCTTCTGTTGCTACACTTTCCAATGGGGGAATGGATTTTATGTATGTTTGTTTCCTCCAGCAGAAAACATTTCACATGGCTAGGTGGCTTTAATTAAGCTTGCCGCTTTTGTGAAGTGGGTGCAGGTATCATCTTCTCTGCTTTTTCTGCAGGTGTCTATTCTATATGGGCTGAGGTGAGCTCTCTTTTGTTTGACAACAAGGGGACCAAGGAACAGACAGTAGTTCAGAACATTTCCTTGTTGCTAAGGAGCACAAAACCCTGAGATCTTTCTGCTAGGTATACACTGGAAACAAAGCCTTTTAGGATTCTAGAAAAAAGGATTTGACATAATTCAAGTTTCAGTGGAATCGGGAAAATATCTTCTGAGAAGTGAAAAAGCAGAACTGGGTCAATAGTACAAATTGATAACATCCATTTATGTTCCACAGGAAATGGTTCAACATAGAGATTGCAAGACCCTCAGTTTTGATCATAGAAGTTGCATTCAAATTCCTACAGCCTAACATCAATATCGTTTTTTCTCATGCTTTTCCCCATAGAAACTGCAGAAATATTGTTTAAATACTGTAACATTGTTGCAGATCATCTAAGTAAAAAAAGAGAGAGGTTTCTTCTTGTGCTATCTTATAAAAATGGATTGCAAGTTACCGGTATATATGAAAAATGTATGGACATGAAAGAAGGAAGGATGATTTGCAAAGATAGGCATAGAGATGTATAGTGATTGTTACTCAAGTCAACTAGATGTAGGTATGTTTAATTTTCTATTGTTACCTTGCAGCTTATTATCGCTTACTTTCTTTCTGAATTTGCATAATATTGCTTGCCAAGAAAGGGTAATAGTATGATGGTTATGCATATATAATGGCATTGCTATAAAATGGCTGCTATAGAGGTACCCATTCACTGGAATATTTAAATCAACAGCTTCTTCCATATTAATTATTTATATTTAGGATACTATACCTGTGCTGTAAACATCACTAGAAGGAGGCAGAGATTTAGGGATAATGGTGAATCAGAGTTTTGTATCTCAGATACTGCCATTTGCGGCTCTAAGGCTGTTGAAAAACTCCCGGTGTTAAGGCAACTTGCAGAAATGAATGGTAAAATACTTACTGTATGTTTTATAGACACTATAACCAACAGGGTTATTACACAAGGGTCTATTCATTAGAAAATAGCCAGCTAAAATCAATTGAAGGCCAGCTAAAACAGGAAATGGTCAACATTTAGTATTCCCACACAAAAACAGACAAACGTATCATGAAGAATTTCGAATAAAAAGCACAAGTAAAGTCATACACCAATTCCCTTGAAATATTCCAAATCCATAGCCAATGTTGCTAAATCAACAAATTAAGTCAACGTATTCCTGGGTTTTTAGAAAGCAGAAAGGAGGGAAGGGGCAAAGGCTGTAATTCAGCTGTCTTAGCGAAAATTCTAACGGAAGCCTATGTGCCTTGTATACATAACCATACATAACCCTACCCTAGTAGTTGTTATCATGCTGCTGTGGGATGCAAAAGATTTATTGGTAAGACATTGCAGTTAACAAACTATTTAGTTTGCAGTAGCCCAAGAAAAGAAATTCTAGCAGTCTACTCCTATATAAATAATGCCAACAACAATATATAGCCACAGAGCTGCAATATACTGTATGTGGATGTGTGAATAAACCATGAAGTTACCACACACACACACACACACACACACACAAACACTTTATTGGATTAACATGTATTTATAAATTACATTAACATTTATTTATTAATATACTGTTCATGTAGCCAATGGCATCAAAACAATTTATTTATCTATCTATTTGTCTGCTATCTCAATCATAAATAACTCTGGCAGATTTAAATTTAAATTTAAGGACTTATTCAGGAAAAAAGAATAAAAGCCCAGATAAAATAGCAATAAAATTTTTTTTAAAAAGGCAATCTAGTAGTGAAAGCACAAGAACAAGCACATTAATGTCTACAGGAAGAAATATGTTTCAGATTTGCCTCTAGATATGATGTGTACAGTCTGTGGAAGGATTTTCAATAAATTGGATGAAACCCTATAGAGAAGAACCTGTCCCTGATAATCACCTAATGGCTCCTAGACGAGAGACTTCAAAATGACTTTAGCCATTGGGCAGAGGTGGATAAAGGAAAAAAGAACAGACCAAAAGGAGCTGACATAACTGGCTGCTGCAGTACTTGTCCAAAATACTGGAGACTGACTTATATTGTAGGTACCGAATTTTAAGTTGTTGGTTGTTGTTTTTTTAGGAGAAGCAAGCAAAAATTTTGAAAGAGATTGGAGGTACTTTGCCATTTTTCAAAGATCTTATTTCACTATATCATTACATTTATTGATGATATGAAAAAGGCCACAGTAGCCTGATTCAACAATGCCCACAAACTATTGACCTTCCAACTTAGTCAACTCCTCTTATCAATAGCTATGCCAGTACACAATCTCACTAACTTGATCAAAAGTCACTTGCAAGATTCAAAGTGGATCCCCATGGACTTTCTCCAAGAATGGGCAAAATATTTCCTATTCTTTTCTAAAATCTGGCCAGACTTTGGTTATATTACCTTGAATTCTGAAAAATCTCATGTAAGAATGCTGAAATGTCATAAATTTTAAAATCCCAATTTAAGACCATTAAAACATATCCTTTTGTAAAGGAATGGGAGGAGGATGTGTCTTACGAGTTACACATGGAAACCTATGTCCACCCAAAGCAATATTAGCCACAATAGATAAGCACTAATATTTGATTTTAAATGGGGGTGTTGTTGAGATCTTCCCAAGTTTTGGATCAGAGACAGTAACTTATCAAATAAAGGTATCATAATGTTTTTATATAATGGGGAGATAGTCTATGTTCATTCAACATTCCTGATTTTTTTTTTCAACCAGGTTTTTCTTTTCTGAGAAATCACCTTATGCAAACAGAAGGCAACTTACCTATTACACAAACTTTCATACTATCTTCTACAGTACAATCAAGAGTGGCAATAGGAGACCTCCAGAATTGAAGTCTTTAGAAAAAGCATGTACAATTGTAATACTCAGCCTGAAGATGGCAGGACATTAACATAAAAATGCTTTTTAAAAAAGTGTTTCTCCAAATTTGGCTTAAAATGTTTGCTTTTTTTTACCCAGGCATTATGATTGTTTTGAAGCCAATTTTCTTGTGCTCTGCCCAATGGCTCTACTAACTGAAGACACTCATTAGACACTTTTAGACACTCATAGATTGATGGAATTCTGCCAGGAAGGACTGAAGAGTCAGTCTGGCAAAGCTCAAAGGGTTTTGTGAGGAGTCACTGCTTGTCCATAACTGCTGGGCATTGAAAGGATCCTCTTAGAAGTGCTGAATTCAAGGAAACGCCTTTTGCCTACCATTTCTATGGTACAAAATATTCTGGATTTGAATATACTCTTTTAGAGAGACTTTCTGGCTCCTATGATGTCCCCCAACCCCCCTGAGTTGTCTAGCACAGATGAAATCATAACCCATTTATTCCATTTAATATCTTTTTATAATTGACTTATATTATCACACTCAGGTCTGCTTTTCAGTTTCTCCAAAAATATCATTTCCTTACAAAATAAATTTCACATTTTCTATTTAATTTATATGTTTTAGAATTTATATCACTTTTCCCCCTCGTGGGTGTTTTTGAGCTTACTGTGAGATGTGGAAATTGCTGCTTGTATTGTTTTACAGTTTCCCATCTTTCAATCACTCTGCAATTTCCCCAGCTTCCTCATCTGCAAAAGATCTAGGAGTATTTTAGTCAAGCTAATTAGATTTCAGATTTTAAATGGAATAGCTTTCAGGTGTGACTTTCCTTTAGCAGTAACAGTGATTTTGGCTCTTCATAAACTGCATGCAACATTTAATGCACTGCTCTCCAATCTGGGTACCCTTTAGTCGTGTTAGAATACAACTCCCATAGTTCCTGATAAGTCACCAGAGAAAGATAATAGGATCTGAAATCCAGCACCATTGGAAGGGAAGGTATAGCAAGGATAAAATCCAAGATAAAAATTTTAAATCAAAATTACATTTCAATCCTATTCCCTTATAATTGAGGGTTACAAATAGTTGTCAGAAATCTAAACACTGATGGGTTTGCCCTCAAGAAAACTGGATCCTTGCCAAGCAATTCTTTTACGTTTCATTGTTTGGTAGGAAACAAACAAGGCGAACGGCAATGGGTGCGCTCATATGACGGTCCAAAAATAGAATGGCAGCTCTAAGGAGCCAAGCTTCTCGACTGTCACTTCCTCTGAAGATTAAAAAAAATCCACCTTATTTTTTTAAAAGGAAGCCAAGAACAGGCACTCAGCTAGATAGTTGCCTCCAACCATTTTGCAGCAAATGGCTGCAAACTCCTCCTGGCTCTCCATAAGGATGAACCCTGGAACACAACAAGGCATGAATTGGTTGGGTGGGTTGAAGGGAACAGATATGTGACTCAAACCCAGTGGTGGGATTCAGCCAGTTCCGACAGGTTCCATAGAACCGGTAGCGATAATTTTGAGAACTGGAAAATGCCACCTCTGATTGGCTGATCCCAGCAAATACCATCTCTGATTGGCTGAATACATAGCCACACCTACCAAGCCACACCCACAGAACCGGTACTGGAAATTTTTGAATCCCACCACTGGTCTCATGGGGAACACCATAGCCACCTCCATAGCCACCTTTTTTTGACCGTGCCCTGAAGATAACTCTGAATTCCTACCAACCTTCTTCTCCGTGTTAAGGACACTTATTATTTCATATTTATTTATTTCATAAATTTATATACCGCACCTATTTTCCAAGACTCAGGGCAGTTTACAGGCGAGAATAAAAACCATTGACAATAAATAACATTAAAATTGAATTAAACTAATGCGCCCTTGTTAAAACGGTTAAAAATAAAAAAAAACCCATCCCTCAATCCAGGTCGGCAAGTGCAAAAAGCCAGGTCTTTAATTCCTTCCGGAAGGAGCAGAGGTCAGGGGAGG
>JANHFQ010006721.1:17838-31839 GCA_032468035.1 Aparallactus werneri | reverse complement strand
CTGTATGCCAAAGGCACATGGAACATTGTTACCTTCCCACCGAAGTGATATCTATTAGTCTACTCACATTTGTATAATTTCAAGCTGCTAAGTGGGCAGGTATGGGGACTCACCTGTTACATGGTGCTCGGGTTTCGAAGCTGGGCTGTCAGCTTTTCAGTTGACAAGCTCAGCATCTTTATCTGATGAGCCATCATGTGCTCGTTTATTTTTTCTTTGATCCATAGCCATATATTCTTGTAATTAACTTTCCATTTGTTCGGCTGAATTTAAGGATAGTTCAGTTAATTTCTATATCTAACCTGTTGTATTCAAGTTCCCTGTTTATTTTCTTTTTCTTTTATTATCTCCACTACACCCAAATGAAAACAAACAAACAAATTAAAAAAAACCAAAACAAGAAAAAGCTTTGATCATGTACTGAATGAGCCTTCCTTGCCTCAATGGGCATAAAATTGCATGCCTGCTATTAACTATGCATCATGAAGTCTATGTACCATGATATATATAGTATGTTATATATTTATACTGTATATACAGTAATACATTATGTATACTAGTGGTCATGCATCCACAAATTTTTCTTCTATTATTGGACAAGAGAAACATAATGTGTCAGTTTCTTAAGAGTTCATTTTGCTATGTCAATGAATCTGCCAGCTCAGAAAAGCAAGCAGAGAATGGTGGATTCATTTGTTTTTATGTTCTTAAGTAAGAACTTCCTTTGTAAACAGTTTTTGAATGTTTATATTATAAATTGAAGAAAAATACTTTCAGTATTAATTAAGCACAACTTCTTGGATGTTGAAAAACTTCTTGAAAAGTGCAGAAATTGCTGTGCTGGGTTTTTTTTTCATGCTTATTATTTCTACATAGTATGTGTCCCATCGCCCCATTAGATCCCACAGGGTTGGCCTCCTACAGGTCCCATCAGCTAAACAATGTTGCCTGGCAGGCCCACGGGGAAGAGCCTTCTCTGTGGCTGCACCAACCCTCTGGAACCAACTGCCTCCCGAGGTTCGAACTACCCCAGACCTGTTGGCCTTCCGCCTAGCTGTTAAGACCTGGCTATGCCAGTAGGCTTGGGGCCAATGAGTCCCTAGGCGGGAGCGTGCTAATATCTGTTGGCAACTGTGACATTGAGGATGCCTGTTCAATGAGAGGAATGTATCATTTTAAAATTAATTTTAAATCTGGTATTTTTTATTAACTTAAATGTTCCGTTTTTTACTATTTTAGATGTTGTAAGCTGTCCAGAGTTCTTTGGGAGTTGGGTGGCCTAGAAATATAAATAAATAAATAAATAAATAAATAAATAAATAAATAAATAAATAAATAAATAAATAATAAATAATAAATAAATAAATAAATAAATAAATAAATAAATAAATAGATCCATTCTGCCCCAAATGCTGCAATTACATGTATTTTGATGTGTCATCATTAAATCCTATGACATAAAATATTAATGAATTGTTTATCAGGTGGGCCAAACATTAGAAGCTAAACAAGGTTCCACCTGTTAATCCTGGAATGGAATATCTGGGCAATAATTTAGTTAAAAAATAGCTGAGTTTGACTCGAGGAAGACTTTAAATTGAATTGAATCTTGTTGCATTCAAGATGGATCTGGACTGATTCACATACATCTACAGTACTTCCTTATGTTTTAGTGAATATATTTTCTACCTAGTTTTCTGTTTTTATTATTTGTTTGCAATTTTATATGTAATGGCTGCCATGCTTGGAGCCATTTGGTTCAGCAGTTACCAACCTCTCACGCTTCAAGGACTGGCAGTGGTGGCAGCAAGTGGCAGGGGAACAGGGAACAGGGAGGGGGGAGGGGCTGATTTTGTGTGTGCAACCTTATCCCACACATGCACAAATGGAGTTTTGCATGCTCCTCCATCACTTGAGTATCCCAGTTCTCAATGTGCCATGGACCGGTAGTGGCCCACAGATCAGGCATTGGGGACCCCTGCCATTAGTAACAAGAAAATCATGAATTTTATTCTGCATGACATTTAATTCCTCTTTTTTCCAATTCCAAATAGTCACCATAGGGTTTGTTAAACCTCTAATGGGACATTAAATGGCTTATTATTAAGGTGTATTTGGCTTGGTTTATCACAAGCTGTGCTGCTTTGCTCTTGTTCTGTTACAGTTAAGGGTCATGAACACGCATACACTGAATCCAATCCTTTAGAGGAAGATAGTGATAAAGATGAGGAGATAGATATTTGTTGCCTGTGTATATTTAAATGTTTAAAATAAGATAATGAGAATAATTTAAACTTGAGAAATGTGATAGGAACTAATGATGAATTGGATTACAAACTGATAATAGGAAGGAAACCCAAAACCAATTCTGTTCACACACAAAATCTATATGTAAAGAAAAAAAAAAGAGTAATAAAAATTGTATTAGAAAAAGAATCTAATCCTTTATTTATTGTGAAGACAGTAATAAGGAGGCTTTGTATTTCTTCCCTGAGTGGGCACGTTCCCACCAGTAATTTGTTTCTTTGCTGAATGATTCACACTAGCAGCACAGGGACAAGTGAAAGGATTAAAATGAGTGAAATGTTATTTGTTTACTGAATGGCATGTCCTATTGGTTACCATCATGGGATCCTCTAATAAAAATCTATATTGTTACGGGAACAATTAGAAGGATGAGAGGTCAAATAGCATAGGTTCAATCCTTAAAATAATAGCAGAAGAGATTTGGGAATTTTGATCCTTTTGTTCTGTGACAGCTCAAAGAACTGGAATAATATTAACACCAAATTTATCTCTAGGTAGTTGTGATGGCCGACATACACTCAAATGTCACAGTTATGAATCTTGCAGCAGTCTGATTGGAATCTTTGAGCTGAATTTATTTTTGTTAAGATAGAAAATCAGCCATTGGAAGAGAAGCACTCTTTTCAAATATTTTCTAATAATTAGAATCATGCAATAATATTAAAATAAGCTATTTTTTTTTACCTCTGTGTGAATGACTTGATCTGAGAAGCAGAGAGACTGAACACCATAATAACTGGTAAAAAAGATTTAAGATTCCTTTAAGATCTAGCCTCTTTAGTGAAAATTCAGCCATAATATAAAGGATAAGACATTTTCCTTGATTAAACATTCAGATATAGCAGTATGTGGAAAGTGATGTACTTTTCGTTCCCCTGCCACTGTAATTTGGATTAATCAAGAAAGTGGATATTTATATCACTCTGGATCATAAGTTGTTGAACCATTTATAGATTATATAACCTTCATTAAAACAATTAAAATTACACACGAGTCAGGAATTATATTAGGCAAGAAATTATAGAAACCAAGAGATTGGGGAAGAAGCAATAAAATTTTATTGATGTTGACTAATCCTAATAACATTTTCACCTATATTTTTCCTCATGAACCAACATGATTTTTAATTGGATTTTTATATTAATTGTGTTCAGCTTTATTCTATCTAAACAGTTGAAATAAAATTCTATTTGTAATAATCCAAAATCCTGTAACAATCCAAAATTGTTACAGTTTTAATAAGGCCACCAATAGCCAGCTCCCCAGCTGAAAGCATAGCCTGCTTTAAAGGGAAAGTCTACTCTAGATGAAGTCACAGGAAGTGGTTTGGCAATTCAGTGAAGCTTTTTCCCCCTCTGGGTCAGTTCTTAACATTTACCTTTGGCTTATGCAAGAAGGAAAGGAGGGTGTTCACATTGTACTCCTAAAATGGCTTATTTTCTGCTTTTCTCTCAGCCTAACCTTTTTTTTTTATTGCCACAGAAGAACAGGAATATTTCTTTTCAGGGGTGCCTTTGAAAAACAAAGATGAAAATGCTGTGGCCAACAGTTTGGAGCAAAACAAAATGCAGGAGCATTTCTTATGGCCCAGTAGTTGGCAGATGAAAGAGACACAATGTCAGGCGTGTTGAGACACTTTTGAATCCCACCACTGAAGCTAACCAACTAACTGTTTCTGGTATGGCTGTGATGAGGTCACCCCAAATACCTTGACATTTCCTGAAGACAGATTCTCAAACTGTGTCATGGTCAGGATCATGGAAATCGTAATGTGAAATATCTGGATCCCATCAGATTGCATTTCAGATCTGAACAATAATTCAATTCACATTTTGCATTTTTCTCATCTATCTTGACTATTTTATCTGTAAAGAGACCACTTTTTGCCTTCAGGGGACCACAGTGATGGACATTACTGTATTTATACGGTATAATACCTCTTGCTCTTACACTCTCAGTGCAACTGAGATTACTTTTTTTTGCTTGCTTACTTGCTTTTTGGCATATTAATATCATGGAAACTGCTGGTTTTCTGCTAGTGCCTGTTTATACAGAAACCAGAAATCAAAAGACTCCTTGTAGTGAAGAAACTAGAATGTCATAAGACGTTGGAGAAAAAAGTTGATTTCTTGCCAGGCTCAGTAATCATAGAGTGTATTCAATTCATAATGACAAGTAGAATTCTCTACTATGTAAATTCTATTATCACAGAGCCATCAAATTATTTTTTAAAAAAATCTTAATGGCAGTAATTGCAACACCAATGCGTGGAAAATAAGAAAAAAGAGAGAATAGGCAGGAAAGTTGTGAGAACTTCCAGTGGGCCATACCAAGAAACTTGAAGAATATACTGCATTGCATTGTACTTAGATTTAAAATTAACTCATACCTGGAAGAAGCTTCTCATGGGGGGAAATTCTCATTGGATCAAACACTTTATTTTATGAACCTTTTTATAATTATACCAGTGATAGGTATAGATTTTGGTGATACAAATCCAACAAATGAAGAAGCAATGAATGCGAGAGGTAGCATGAAAGAAATGAAAAGAATGCGGCAAATTCTAGAAAATCTAAAACACCTTAGAAATGGATGCATTTTTCTCCGTCTGTTTCTCTTTGCTTGATGCTATGCCATGCTTGTGTCTATCCATAGGATCAACATATCCTGGCAACATCAATTTCTGCTATATCCTCATAACATTACTTTTATCCCCAGCTCATGAGTGAAAATCACTGTTAGCTGTACAATAAAACCTCAATTTAATGGACCAAGAAGTATTTCCATTGAACATACACTGAATATAAAATTATGTTATTCATCTCAATTTATTTCATTTGCAGAATGACATCATCGCACAGATTATATGCATTGATGTAAATGAAATAAATTAATACAGATAAAATAAATTTAACACTGTCCTCCTCTTTAAGTACCCTCCATGGACTATGTCCAGGGCTTGCTATTTCAGTGAATCTCTGGACATAAGCTCTTAACTTCTTTTGCAATTGAGAATATAAATAATGGGGCAGACCAGTAATTGGGAATAAGGATAATGAAATTTATGAATTTGTTTTTCTGTTGAATATGGGTGGAAATGCTGTAACTCGGTATTGGAGAAAGACTCATAGGATGTGGTTTTCATGGTAATGACTGTATGTTTAAGAGTATCTCAAGAATTTGTATTTGATGAGTAGTCATGGGGGTTTTATAATAAGATCAAAGTCTTTCTGCTCCTGGTGAACTGAACATGAATATGTTGAAGGTACTAATCACAGGTCTGTTTTTCACATTCCCACTATAATATGCCAAGGAAGATACTGTTCATCTCAAAATACACCTCAGCTGTCTGTGTATCTCAATCACAAAGGGGAAAAAAACACCTCTCATTCTTTGTAGCTATTAGCAGAAGTGTCAAGAGGAGATGTATTAATTCTTTCCTTTTTCTCATAATGTTTGAAACCAGCTAAATTTCTCTGGTGAGAGGCTTCCTCAAAACTTGATTATTTTTTTGTAAAGTATCTAAAATTGGGTAAGTCATGATGAAAACCTCACAAGAGGAAATTTCTCAGACTAATTGCAACTCTAGTGGTTGCACATATACTATATTTCACAATCTTGAGACATATAAACTACTTCTTTGTTCTATGGTTTTATTTTTGTTTTATTTTGTTTATCCCTGATGTATACGAGAAACAAGAATTTCTTGTTATGAAATACAGGTTGGAAAACTCATATTTTCTGCAATCCATTCATAATTTTTTAATCAAAATAAATTGCTTTTATGGCAACTTTCCCTAATCTCATGCTTTTCTAATATATTTGTCTGTAATTTCCCCATAATTTCCAGCAAGGATGTTAAATATAGTTGCCTTACAGGTAAGTACTCATTCAGCTACTACTCATTCATTGACTGTTCAAAATTACAATTGCTGAATGAGGAGAGTTATGACAATTCCTTGTAGTTGTGGCCATTGCAGCATCTCCACAATCACCTGATTGTGTCAAGCTTGGCAACTGGCTCACAAATACAAAGATCGAAGCACCTGGCAGCCATGGGATTACCATTTGCGACCTTACTGGCTTCTGTCAATGGAGAAGCTGCAGCAGATTATGTGATCCCGGGATATTTTTTTCTTTTTTATTTCTATTTTTATAAATGAGTTGTTGCATTTAATTTTTTAAATGCATTTTTTCCTTTTGTCTGTGTTTTCTGTGTTTACTAAATTTAAATTAAGAGTTTGAGTGATAGGATGGTGTTTGATGGTCTCCTTCCTGTTTATATCTATTCAGAAGTTTCACAATATTTTTCTTGAAGTTGTAATCACATGTAGATTTACTTATGATTATGTTCCCATTCTGTAGTTTTGAGATTTCATAGACAATTCATACCGAGATAAGTCTAAACCAGTATAATGAAATTGTCTGTGTGTCTGTTAAAACATTGGCCAGAGCTTAGAGTTGCCAAAAGAGATCCAGAATATTTGATGGATCACAAATCAGATACAAAGCAACAAGATTACACATTCTTTTAATATGGAGACAAGCTTATATTTTATTAGTTTCCATCAGTCATCAGTTTCATCACACTCAGCTATATGAAATTTCCAGAAAGTTCTGAAATTTGTACTGTGATTTTTCAAGAAAGAATTGTTTATATAACATTTAAAATAACCCTTTAATAATTTCTTTTAAACAATTAAGAGAGGATTTAAAAAAGTAAGTACACTAGGAATATGTTGTGATCTATTTTAACCTATCATTGTCTACAACAAATGATTATCCATGGACACCAAACTTTTATCTTACAGTGCTACAGCTGTCTTGCTATTATGGAAAGAAAAATTAATACCTCAGAAGATCCTAGTTTTGGTTTCCAGGTGGGGCTGGAAGTTGCTTCCTGTAGGTGGAGCAACACTGAGCGAAATAGAGCAGAGTCTGACTTGGCAGCTACTATCATGACTTCCTGTGTGAGCACATAATGAAAGTGGTCAAGCTGTCTATTTTAGAGATGTAGTAACAATAACAGATTGTACTGCCACTCTAGGTCCAGGTATCCAACAGTTTTTTTTCTTGAACTTCCTTTAGGAAAACACAAAATTGGACATCAAGCACATAGGAGAAGGAATAGGCGAAGGAAACGGGACTTTCATGTTGTTTGCTGCATGATTTGTAATTTTTTTTCTTTGTTCTGTGATACTTTCAGTGTTACTTTCTTTGGACTCTGCTGGTTTGAAAAGAAGCTCTCTTTGAGCCAAATCCCAAATCTGCTGTCCAGATGTGAATTCAATTTTCTGTGTTATTTTTTTTCCTCCTTTTCTTCCCACTTCTACTGGCATATACTTTTACAACAGGATCATGTGTTCTTCTCTGGATATGTATGAATGAAGGAGGATACATTTCCCCCCAATTGTCATAAAGTTTTGGCTTGAGAAAATTTAAAGACCCTCATAAATAAATGTAGTGATTAACCTGCTAGAATGGTGCAGCTAGTTATCTATCAATGATCAGAAAGTTTGTATTTCAGAAAACTCAAGGACATCCTGGCTGATTGATTGTCTCAACCTATCAGTATTGAGAGAATTCATAGTTTTAAGAAGAATTTGGGATAGCCCATTCAAGTGACTCCAAGAAGAGACACAATGAGTTTCAAAGCATAAATATCTGTATACATCTCCATCCAGACACTTCTTAATACTCTATTTGCCTTTGTCCCCTCTCTATGTAGGAGGGCACATTTCCAAAATATTGAACTATGGTCACCCGTGATTTTTATTTATTCTCATAAGAAAGCTTATGCGGTGTTTCAGGGTTTATAAGTTTATTCATTAATAAAATAACACTGGAGGCTGATACTTAGCTTTGAAGCTTGCTTTATGATATTTAATGAAATGGGGATTTTTTTAAAAAAAGTCAAATATTGAGTGGAGTAGAGACTGGAGGGCATCAAGAAACATATCTGTGGGCATACTGATTTGTGAAAGAAAAGTCCCAGAATAAATTGAGTATCAAATCATCGTTCTATGCTTTAACCACTTTACATTCTAGAGAATGGGGAAAAGCAAAATGCTTCTCACAACCAATCTTGGCCTCTACTTATGTTCTTATTTTTATATCAACATATTACTAGTTTAAATGTGAATATGAGCTTCATCTCTAAGAATGTACAGAGCTGAATAATCTCAACTTCTAGGGTGCTTATATATCTTCTTCCGCATACACAGTAGGATTGAGAATAGAATATAGGCTGAAGACATAAGAATAGCTACAATATAGTATTGTGGTGGAGTTGCGGTGGTTCATGTGGTTAGAACACTGAGTCAGAAGACCACTGACAGTTCAGTAGTTTGAAATCTGAGAGCGAACTGTGTGATGGAATGAGCACTTGTCAGTTTGTTCCAGCTCCTGTCAACATAGCAGTTTAAAAGCATGCAAATGCAAGTAGATAAATAGGTATCATTTTGGTGGGAAAATAACAGAGACATGATGTGAGCCGCCTCAGGCATCCCATACGCAATGTTGATGTCACTGGCAAATCCTTTCAAACCGGAAGTGCCTTGGTAGGTGCTTCTGTCACAAATGTGGTAGTATAGAACTAAGGACCTCGGAGATAAAGTACTTTAACTACACAGTTAATGCTATTATGCAATTCTGAGATGCCAAAGCCATTGTCAGTGTTGGGGGGATAATCTTAAAAAGGGAGCAAGTCTTAAAACCTACTTTTTGATCTAGGTTTTTCAAGTTTGGGAGGTATTTAGCAGTTAGCTGTCATGTTAATCTCAGAATAGGATTTTAAAATGGCTTTATGATGTTATTTAAGTATATGGGTATTTCTAAGGCACCTAGAGCCATTGATGTGGGATATCAATTGAACAATCGATCAATTGATCGATCGATTGATCTATCAATCCATCAATCCATCAATCCATCAATCATGTCCATTGCTGAGTATTGTGCAAGATGGCCTATATGTCTGTGGCATTCTGATTGGAAAAAACTAATTAGTGCTTTTGTGAAGTTGTTTTTTTTTAAGTAAAAGGGAAGAAATTTTCTACACAGTTTGCATTCTGCTGGATCTGCAAGATGCACTCTTTCCATGCCTCTGCTCAATCAGTTTTGCTGCTGGGTTGGTTGATCTCATGCTCCCTTCCTCGCTGGCTATTAATGTGAAATGCTGCATAGCGAGCAAAGTGCATAGACAAGCTAGTTCTTATTTACAGCACATAGCGAAAGTCAAAGAACTGCTTCTCCTGAAATTAGTATATGCTGTAGGCGTTCTTGCAGTGAATGTTGGCACAAAATATCTCTGAAGATTCATTTGTGTGGATTTTTAATAGACCAAAATCATGCAGCTAAGGATTTGAAGACTCTAGAGGCCTTTTGGAGCTTGGAGCATGGTTGAATTTGAGGCTGGGCTATCTACAGTTCATTTTCACAATTAGATATATCTCAATAAAGACTCTCTGAATGTGGTATAGGATATACCATGGATGTACAGGATATGTACTTTGATATTTGAATAGCAATAGCCTATTTGTAATCTGAAAATGAGACATAGAATTCTTATCAAATGTGAAATCTGATATCATTTATTTATCAAATTTATAACATCACCCCAGTGCCATAACAATTCTGGGCAGCATGCATTAAAAATGATAGGTAACAATGGGATAAAGGATGATGTTTATTGTAAAGAATAAATAAATAATCAAACTACCATGTAAAGTCATATAAGCAGTTTGCCACTCACCCTAATCAAAGGTCTGAGGAAAAAGCCAAGATTTTGAAGACTTATAAAACACAGCTGGGTTTGGAGGCTGTGCTGGGGAAGATGCAATACCAGAGGGCGGGGGTTCTTTACCATGATCACTTACCTGACTGAAGGGTAAGAATGAAGGAGATAAATGTTTCTAGTGCATGCTGACCATAGATGGTTAATGAGATCTGATTTCTTTTGTCATGGATTCTGAAGCTATAAAAGTAGAGAGGCTTTTCAGTCATACCATATTTCAACTTTCAATATCCTTTGGATATTTAGAGCATATTTTGATAGATTATTTCTGCTCATTTCAAAATATACAGTTTGAAATTCAAAACTTCTACCCCCTCCAAGAATCACTGCTGCCCCTCTTGTTTAAAAACAACAACAACAACCTAATGTGCTGATATCATCCTCAAATCACAGCTTTGTTTAACAAATGCATAGATTCTAATTAGATGCGTCAAATGGTTTAAATTTTAAAAAAAACTGTTCAAGAATGAAAACTGATGGCAAAAGAAAATCTGGTAGATTATCCAGCTCAACTTTGAGCTTGAGAACTCCATGACTAGATTTACACAGTATTCTATGCCATGGTTTTTTTAAAACTGTGGTTTCTTGACTAAATCTTAATTGATGGGAAAATGGTGCATTCAGTTATTAACCATGGGTTATAAAGTACAGTGATTGAGTTTATACAATATGCTTAATGAAAACTGAATAAACTACCTTAAGATTTAATGTGATGTGTGAACTCAGCCTGTTATTCTGATGTTCTGATATCAGCCTTTCATTCTTTCCCATAAAAATATGGCTTATCCCCTGAGAAAGCAGCACTAGAATGCAATCAGACAGATGGCTCCTAGTGTTACTAATTAAAGGACCTTTTTCACAACAGACTGTTGTGTAGAAGAATATAGGAAAAAGAAGCTGGGGAAAAAGAAGTAGGAAAAAGAACATGTAAAGTAAGAAAGAAGTAAGAAGTAAAGGAGTCTCTATGGCAGTGGTTCTCAACCTTCCTAATGGCGCGACCCCTTAATACAATTCCTCATGTTGTGGTGACCCCCAACCAGGGATGGGTTTCAACTGGCCTGCCACCCAGTTCTCTCTCCTCTCTCTCACTTCTCTCTCACTTCTCTCTCTCTCACTTCTCTCTCCTCTCTCTCACTCACTTCTCTCTCTCTCCTCTTTCCCGGGGCGCGTGCGCGCACGAATCCATTCATCCAGGAAGGAAGGAAGCAGCTTCTCTCTCTCTCTCTCTCTCTCCTCCGCCCCTTGCTGGCTGAGCCCCGCCAGCTCCCAGAGCGGGTTGGGGTGTTGCCATCTCCAGGCTTCCCCAGGGTGCCTCGCAGAGAGAGTTTATGATGTTTTCCTGGGGTCTTAGGCGATCCTTGTGAAAGGGTCGTTCGACCCCCAAAGGGGTCCTGACTCCCAGGTTGAGAACCACTGCTCTATGGGGTTTATTCCATTAGTCATAGTTGACTTTAGGGAGAGGTGCTCATCTGTGTTTCTTTGCGCCAGCACCGTCCAAAGATGATTCTGCTGTCATATGGCCAGCATGACATCACATTGCAGTGCAAAGCATAAAGCAAAACACAGAATGTTGTAACCTTTTCTTGAAGCGGTACCTATTTACATATACTTGCATTTACATGCATTCAAACTGTTAGGTTGGCAAGGGTTGAGGCAAGTGACAGGAGCTCACTCTGTCATGTGGTGGTAGGACTTGAACTGCTGAAGTACAGACCTTTACTGGTATCTTTTAAGCCACTGAGCTACTGTGCCTCAAGAAAGCAGAAGGAAAGTAGAAAAGAATAGGAAAACTAGGAAAGAAGTACCATATTTTTTCAGAGTATAAGATGCACCGGAGTATAAGATGCACCTAGCTTTTGGGGAGGAAAACAAGGGGGAAAATATGCCTCTCAGCAATTTGTCTCCTGTGCTGAATCAGGCTGAAACTGAAACATGCTTCAGCAAAGGTCCCTTTGTTCACCTCCCCAACAGTTCACAACAGCTGATTGGGAGGCAGATCCACCCACCAATCAACTGCTGAATCAGGCTGGCTGAAACTGAAATGGAAACAAACAGGCTTCAGCATGCGAGACAAAGGAAAAAAATCTGCTTCAGTTTGAGTTTCAGCCAGCCTGATTCAGCATGACCAGCAGCTGATGGCCGGGTGGGTCTAATAGCCCCAATCAGCTGTTGTAGGCCCCTTTGGGGCTGAAAGGCTGCTTACACCATGCAGCTGATCTTCTAAGGAACACGTAGGCACGGAGGGTGAAAATGGCGGGTGGGCAGGACTACATTCAGAGTATAAGACACACCCTAATTTTCAGCCTCTTTTAAGGGACAAAAATGCATCTTATACTCCAAAAAATATGGTAGTAAAAAGAAGATGTAAATATAGGCACATTTTTAGGATCACTCTGAACCATATTGTTTGGTTTGAGGCCACAGGGTAATGTTGCCAATAACATTGTGATATAATCAGAGTAGATGTGGCCAAAACTTTAGGTCCAAGTATTATTTTGCTATTTAAATATATTGATTTTTGAGATGAGGATTCATGATCTTTAAGAGGTAATGCTTAAAGTCTCCACACCTACAGTATATGCCCCTTAACTTCTCCCCCCCCACGTATGTGATCTATATGATCCTGATCTCATCCCAGCTCTTCTCCTCATTTTTCCATGCTGCATCTATTCTTTAAATCATAGCAGGCAAAACTGGAAATTATTTGGGGATCACATTATCATCCTGCCTAGTGAACAACTTCAGTATTACAATATCTATGATGGGTGGCCATCCAGTCTCTGATTATGTAACCCTAGCTGACTGCATCCCAAAGCATTCAGTTCCATAATAGGACGTTCCTTACATTAAGAAAATATCCCTGATATCTAACCAAAATCTACTATTTTGTAATTTCCACCTATTGTTTATTGTCTAGACTTCTGGATAAGTCAACCTATTTCTTACATGACAGTTCTTCATTTGCTTGGAGACAGTTATGAGTCATCTTAAAATGGAAGATTTAATTATATAATAAAAATATTATTGAAATTAATGGTGTATAGCAGGGAACCTTTAAAAAAAAATTCTGACCTATGGCCTGATGAGGAGTATAGAGTTGCAATACAACATCAGAGAATCACATATATCCTATGCCCTTATTTTCTATGATCTCTCTCCGCTAGTTTCCATCCCTAATTTGGAAAGGACAAAATGTATTTACAAACAACTTCCTCAAAAGCTTAAGCAAATGTTTTATATATACAGTACATGGATGAATCTGAAAATGAGTTAACCAAAACAAAAAATAGAATAACAAGTTTTACTTGGGGAAAAAATCTGCTTAACTTGTAAATTGCAAAGCAAAGAAGCAAAACAAAATCTGTTCAGTCTATTTAGTGAAGACAGGGAAAATGAATCTTGAATTTGTAAATCCAAAATCCATAAATAACTTATTCAAAATACAATTTTAAATATTTCCAAAGAGTTTATAGTTCATTCTTTCTTAGGCACTCACTGGAGACTTATAAATATCCATAGAGAATCTTCAAGTAACCAAACAAGGAAGAGACTTTATTAAACCACAACTGGAGTTTGATGTGCTACAGTTTACTAAGTATGTAAATACATGTCATCCTTGGCTTACAATCAGACTTGAGGCCAAACTTTCTGTTGCTAAGCAAGATAGTTATTAAGTGAGTTTTACCCCATTTTACCACCTTTCTTGCTCCAGTTCCTTTGTTTGCAACCAGCCTGTACTTGCACTTAAATGTGTGACTTGCAGAATGTCAGGCTTTATCCCTGTGAGTATGCTGACCACAGCATAATGTCCATATACCATATAAGGTAAAGGTAAAGGTAAAGGTTTCCCCTTGCACATATGTGCTAGTCGTTTCCGACTCTAGGGGGCGGTGCTCATCTCC
>JANHFQ010006719.1:15974-29475 GCA_032468035.1 Aparallactus werneri | reverse complement strand
AACCAAACTTGGTACACAGATGACTCACCCTCTGGGAACAAACACTGTGGGGGTATGTCACACCTAACACCCCTCGGGGGGTCTCTGTGCCTTAAAAAAAGTGGTGACAGCTTCACAGTACTCCACAAGGGGGCTCCCTCTGACTTGCGATGCTATGTGAGAGAGCAGCATGAGGCCCATAGAGCTACTACATATAGAGCTAGGCCCAATTCCAGAATTTTCCTGTCTAATACAGCATCCCAATAAATAAGTACCCAGGCGAAGCCGAGTTATCGGCTAGTTTGCTTATAAGAATCATCTGCCAAGGCAAATGCCGTGCTGAGTAAAGGGTTAAAAATGTGGAGAAGGGTGATTTACTGCTAAGTCCTTATGTGTAGCCAGATAGCAGCTCCAAGTTTCTGGTTTTTCTAAACGATGTTGCTAAGCTTCAGTATGTAGTAGCTTGCTAAAAAGAAATAGCAGTAGCTGATGTGATAATAGAGTTCCTATATTAAGGGGGTTTTACACTAAATAAAAACAAATAAATTGAGAGAACTTTTAGGCAACATATCAGGAAGGCATGGAATCAGACGGCTGGAAGGGACTTTGGAGGTCTTACTAGTCCAACCCCCTGCAATTTTTTATTTTTGACGCAATGGGGCACTCAATATTTTTCAAAGAAGGGAGATTCTAATGATGCATTGTAAATGCCATGTCATGCAAATCTTTCATAATCAATAATTTTTAGGCCCATTTCTTCTAAACAATCAAAATTTCAAGGGGCATCTTTTTAAAAAGTCTGTAGAAAATTTTATGCAGGATACATGTTTTACTTCTTCAGAAGCTGGGTCTATTCATTTGGAAACCATCACCCCATGCTGATCAACAATCAAATAGAATATAGATTTTCTGTGTTAGTCAATCAAAGAAACAAATCTTTGAATTTCTACATTAGATTAGTTTACATTACATTCCGAGTTTGAATAATCTGATTTTTAAACATTTTTTTAATCCCATGGTTACTATTTTTGTAAATAACTCAAAGTGCCAAATTTACCAAATTCTCCTTCCTCCTATTATTTTCCCCACAACTGCATAAAGTGGATTGGGCTGAGAGAAAGTGACTGGTCTGGGTTTCATACCTAAATTGGAACTAGAATTCACAGTATCCTGCTTTCTATTATGGGAGCTTAACCACTAGACCAAACCAGCTATTTGAAACTAAGCCATAATTAAAATGTTACTTTCAGTAAAAATGAAAAATTAACCGTTTTCCAAAAATCAGAGTCTTTTAGTTGTTACAAACCCATATTTGATTACACATTATTAAAATGCATTAGGAAAGATAAAGAGGGAAGACAAAGGAACCAAGCATGTTAAATGCCGAACTATACTGACATTTCATTTGTAGAACTGATAATTCAGTTGAAAAAAATTCTCCTAAAACAAATACTTAAAGAACTTCCAAAGAAATGAAGAACAATATAATGAAAGACATGTCACCTCAATTCATACTGTAGATAAAGAGAAACAGAGAACAGTATACAATACATAACCTATTCTCTTGAAATATGTTTCTATGACCCAGTTAGTGATTTAAAAACGTTATACCATGGAACGTGGAGTAGAGAACTTTGGGGTTTGCTCCCAGCAGACTTACAGAGGCATGAAAATTGATAGAAGATAAGTCCAGCTGGGATAATTCCTAAATAGACAAACAAACAAAAATAATTATCCAAGATTGGAGTCAACAGGGTTTGAAATTATTTTCTATAATGTACAAATGTGTCTAAGAACAACTCTTTTCCCCAAGAGTTTTCACAGACATTTCCCCACCAGCATTTCCTGGTATGGCTCTGTAGGTCTATGTCACATTTATCATGTTGCAGAAGGTGATATGACAAAGCCACATGGCATCAGTTTTTAAAAAAAAAATAATCAAGAGAATAATGATTTACAATTTATTTTTTCTTAGATCTGAAATCCCAAATGGACAAATAAATGGAATAGGTGGCTTTATTCACTGGATAAGTGTGGGTTGCTCGTCAAAATGTTAAAAAGGAAAAGCGCACACACACACACACACATGATAGATGTTATACTTATAACTATAGCAGGTACACTTGGCAATGTTAAGATAATCTCATGGGCTCTCATACAAAATGACTGCTTGAAAGATTGATGAAAGCTTTTAAGTCAGTTTTTGAGTCTTGGTGATTGCCTGAACTAATTCCTGCAGTTTTCCTGGTGAGTGTTTGGAAATGGTTTACCATTACTTGCTTCTTAGGATTGAGAGTTTTTTTTTGTTAGAAAGAGTGTGAGGGGTGGACTAAACTCACCCAGCTGGCTTTGTGTCTCAGGCAGGATTAGAACTCATATCTTGGTGCCTTAACTATTGCAAAAGACTGGCTCTCCATAGTTTGGGTCTAATAAAAAATGCTTTATTAATGGCCAAACTGATGCACTCCTTCTATCCACTACCTCTAAACATGGCCTTCCCTCCCCCCCCCCCCCGAGTAGCAGGCAAAGAGTTCTAAACAAAGCACAGCGCTACATCCAAAAATCATTTTTTTTAAATTTTCTAAGTGGACTCATCTATCTGCAGTACAGACTTACTTAAGGAAAAAAAAGACACTGAGTAATACGTGAAGCTGTTGCTTTGTTCTGTTGTGGGGGGGAAATCTTGTAAAAAATCATGTGGGTCATGGACAGAGAAATGTCAGCATGGTCATTAATGTTGAGAGGCATCACATGGAGGACTGAGGTCCTAGGAAGTCCCTGTGTTGTCCATACATTACTACTATTTGTTAGAAGAATGGGGGGAGAAAATTTAGTAGCTCATCAACTGGATTCTATCATTGTAGTTCTCGTTAGAGTACTTTAATGGACCAAATATAGTTAAAGGTGTAATATGTAAGTTATTACCATATGTCGGTTTAAATTTTCCATGCAACCCTGAAGACAACAATCATCAGTTCTAATCTGAAATATACCTGAAAATATGTGACAAGACAAAAGATGATAAATTGCTGGCCTCTTATACTTTCCTTCTATTTTGTACAAGAATGCAATGCAAACGGAAGAGCCTGAAAATAAAATGCACTTCAGTACTTACTGTGATTTAATGCTGATCGTCAGATACATGCCATAACCAGTTGACATGTTGACACATAATGTTTTTACTTCATACAGGAAAAAATTGTAAACAAATGCTAGCCTAAAGCCTTAGGTAAGAAAATATACACAGTGACTTAAGGATTCTTCATTTAATACAAAGATAATTGAAATGAAGCTACTTCCAGTGTTGCAATAAAAACTAGAATAGAATACAATATTTTATTGGCCAAGTGTGATTGGACACATAAGGATTTTGTTTTTGGTGCATACGCTCTCAGTGTACATAAAGGAATAATAAAAATAATAGTAATAATAGTAGTAATAATAATGATGGCGATGGTGATGATGATGATATAAGATACATTCAGCAAGAATAATAAGATACAGCACGTAGTGATAGTCATAGGATATCAATAGCAATCAAGTCATACTAGAAAAACAAATAAACAATATAAATTGTAAAGATACAGCAACACGATTATAGTCCTAAGTGGGATGAGATACTTGTAGAATAGCGACTTTCCTATTTTCTTGTACGATTTACTGACCTCTCAATTTTGCTTGAAGACCTCATAATCTTACAGACCAAATTTTAGAAGTCAGCAAGGGTCACTTGGGGATAACCGATAAGCTTCTAAGTTCAATTCACTTCCATTAGATCAGAACAAAACAAGCAGTGAGGAAACTATTTGACATAAATTTTGTATTTAGCTACAGTCTGAAATGAAATAATGGGTAGAAACTGCAGGGCATTCATATTATATTCTACTAGTTGCTGTTCAATTTGCACGTAAGGTTATTTGTAGTATTGCTGGAAAGAAGAATGGTCAAACCCTCTGTCCTATAAAATTTAGCAGATACTTGGAACTTCATCATTATCCAACAGATGTTTTTCAAAAAGTTGGAAATAATTTAAATAATAGGTTAAGGGTTATTTTTCTTTTTAGTCAATAGAAACTAAATTGGAAAGCCTTTCTTCCTATCTTGTAGAGATGCAACTTCAGAAAAAAAATGTTCTATTTTTGGCTGATACACATTTTTCTTCTTCCAATATAATATTCCATTATTGAATTGTTCATTTTTTCCCATATAGCTCTTGTTTTGTTTTTACTTTATATTCAATGAGGTTCAGAAACAACCTCAGATATTTTATATATGTCTCTGTCCTGCGAAATACTTTGACTCAGCAATGCAACTGAAGATTGAAAACAACATAGATTCACAGCAAAAGATGCTTTCCATGCAAATAATCTCATGTTCAGTTCCCAATATAGTATACATAAATGTGTGTATTTGCAATAATTGAACCCAAATCAGTTGTATACAACAAAGACATAAAAAGCCAAACAATAGAAAATCTAGACATCAAAATAATTAGGGTACAATTAATGACAAACTCTTGCAATCATTCCAAATCAAAAGGCATACTTGAGCAGAACCTTAAAACTAAAAAATTCCAGGAAGACATAATTATCATTGGCTTTTCTTGCAAAAATTGCGGAAATGCCCTACATAAATAAACTCTTTTGAATGGAATCCAGGCTCGATCCATTGATTTCAAAGCAGGAAAATTGAAGTAACTAATTTGCTTAGCAATTCTTGGGTTTGTCATTAATGTTAGCTAAATCCAATGAATCCTAAAATATATGCTCATTTTATTTTGTTTTGTTTTGTTTTATCTATTGGAATATAATGCCATTAATTAATCTTCATCTCTACATGCATGAGATAAACAGATAAGTTTCACTATTAATTAGAGACAAATAATAGAGAAATGAAATCATTAAAGCTTCAGTTAGGAAGGGTGTCATTCTAATTACTGACATTTAGCAATATTTTATATACCCGTGTTTCTCCAACAATAAGAGTGAGTCATATAATCTTTTAGACTTGAAAATAAGTACTTGGGCTTATTTTCGAGGAGGGTCTTACATTTTTTGAGGGGCAGCAGGCCAGACTCAGTCAGCAGGACCCTGCAAGGCTTGCTGTGGCATTGCATCCCCTGGGGTTATTTTTGAGGTAGGGGTAATATTAGGCCCACCCCCAAAGAATTAGGGTTGGGCTTATTATTGGGTTGGTTCATGTTTTCTGAGAAACAGGGTACTTAAAATAAGGAATTCATCAATTGTATTGTATTATATATTATATTATTTTTCTGAATTTACTATCCCATTCCAGACTTTATCAAAGGCAACCATATTTGGAGAAAACTGTTCAGTTGTCTGAATGGACACTAAATATCATCTTTCACTTCCCATGAGTCATGATCAATACATATCTTCCCCAGAGAGGAGACTCTGTTCAGACAATTCTGTTCTGCCCTTTTTAACATTCAGTATTTTTACTATAGTAAAGGTAAAGGTTCCCCTCGCACATACATGCTAGTTCCCAACTCTAGGGGGCGGCGCTCATCTCAGTTTCAAAGCCGAAGAGTCAGCACTGTCCAAAGATATCTCCGTGGTCATGTGGCTGGCATGACTAAATGCTGAAGGTGCATGGAACACTGTTACTTTTCCACCAAAGGTGATCCCTATTTTTCTATTTGCATTTTTACATGCTTTCAAACTGCTAGGTTGAGAGAAGAGTTGGTAACGACTAGCACATATGTGTGAGGGGAACCTTTACCTTTATATATGTCACAATCTTTTAGATGGTATAAGGAATCTTTTTTTATTTAAGAGGAAAATAAAAACCAGCACCTTGCTTGTTTTAAGTATATATTCTTTCTGCTGCTGGGGCTGGGGGAAGAGAATATTGCTAACTACACAGAATTTTTCAGTGATTTCAAAATGAAGCTAAATTAATAAATTATCTGAAGGAAAGAAACCCAGAGACCATTGGATATTCCTTGCAAATGAACTAAAGTTGAGATTCTATATAAAAGCGACATGAAAAATAGGTTACTGTACTTTTAAATGGCAAAAAATCCCCATAACATACATTATGGCTGCCATTGTATGAAATAATCTATCATGTCTTCAAGACTAGACTATGCAGAAGTAGCGCGAGGCTAACATTTGGGTATTAAGACAAATGACAAATCTTGAATATGAACCAAACAATAGAAGATTTATTTTTTCTTGAAAATGTCAGCATGTGTTGGCTTCATTCCTGTCAGAGGTAAGTTGTAT
The DNA here is from genome assembly GCA_032468035.1 of Aparallactus werneri. Taxonomy (NCBI): domain Eukaryota; kingdom Metazoa; phylum Chordata; class Lepidosauria; order Squamata; family Lamprophiidae; genus Aparallactus; species Aparallactus werneri. The sequence goes on along the minus strand of JANHFQ010006719.1, from coordinate 23,248 downwards.
TATTTATCCCATTAGAAATAGTAACAATCATTGGTTACTATTGATCATTGATTTCCCACAAGGACGTCTGTAAAACATATCTTCCAGTCTGAAGATTGATTCATTGATTTATTATGTGCCATTAAGTCATTTCCAACTCCTAACAATCACATAGATCATTTTTTCCCCTAAGACTACATATCTCTCTGTTCTTTCAGGTCTCTCAGTAGGGTTAGCCATCACCACGAAAGGGAAAGGTATAAATCCCTTCTGGTGTAAGAAGGTTCTGAGTTGAACCTTCAATCAAAGTATCAGATTGTCTCAAATTATGAGTGGTCATTGGTGCTCTCTGAGCTTGCTTGTTTTCTTGCAGACATTTCATTACCCTAACCAGATAGCATCACCAGTGCCTCAAATTATAGACAGTATTAAATAACACATGCATACACGTAGGGAGAAACTATGTCAGGAATCTATTTTTCATTTGTTGTCTTTGATGCAGCAAATTTCTGTTGCCAAAGAGACAGTATTGGTCAGCAAGTATCAACTGTGCCAGATAAAAACTCAGCAAATGTTAGATTGCATTTTAAAAAAGAAAGAACAGGAGTTCTGTGAGCAACAATTTGCAAAATAATTTGGCTAGTATTTGTCAGCCTCTAGCAGTTCTTATTGTTCTAGTTCTAACAAGAATTTGTCCATTTTCTTGTGAAACAGGAAGAGGTTCTTGGAATATATTTACAATACACCGGTAGTAGTAATTAGTTTTAATTAAACTCAAGTTCTGACACCAAACTTAAAAATTCATTTCAATGTTCAGCTAAATAAAAATTGGGTCATTTTTTCTTCTGCCAAAAAGAAAATAATAACATACATTTTATCAAGTCTATCCATAACATTGTGCTGATCCCTAGGGTATTGGATACATTTTATTTTATATTTGTATGTGTGCATAATCGTTTGCTTGGATACATGGTTTTCTTGAATACAGTGGGTAGAGGAATAATTATTGCTTCAACAAACCCTTCTTATACCTTACATAGTAAATATATGACTGGGGAGAAGAGTGAACTGAATATGAATATGTACTTTAAAAACTGTAATTATCAATATGAAGAAATGATTTTGTAAAGCAATGGGAAAGGCCTTAACATTACATGTTGAGAACCACATATTTTGAGCCTAAAATTTCTAGGTAATGGTAGACAAGATTTGTATTTGAAACTCCGGAGTCACTGTTGATAGAGTCATAATGTATAGCTCCGGAGACTACTGGTCTTACTTGTTCACATATTGCTCCAATGTCACATTCATTTCTCAAGTGTTTCTTTTATATACAGTATATTGATGATGTATATCTATGGAGCAATAATCTATCCTTTATGGTCAAATAATTATCTTCTGTCATTTTCATCCATTTTATCTAATTAAACCTAGGTCTTGGCCAGTCAATAGCATTCATCGCCCTGAGTTCCCTGAAAAAGGAGCGGTATATAAATCCCATTAATAAATAAATAAATAAATAAATTCAAAAAAGAATAGAGCCATGTGAAAATATTTTTAAAATGTTGGGGACAAAAATGAATATTATTGATTCTATTAATTTAATTATTTGAATGCTCTATTTTTAATACACATGCAAACATAAATTTTTATGTTTATGAACCTCTACTTCATATCTGAATGGATTATTAGGTTTATTGTTAAAATAAATTAAACATGTGAATAAAATTAGCATAAAAAGAAATAATTGAAAATAACTTATTGCTTTTGGTATATAATATACAGACACAAGAGTCATGTAAGGCAGGAGTCACATGAAAAGAACAGACAAAGCAAATGATGGCATATGGTTTTGTTGCATGTGAAACTAGAGAATCAAATAAATGCTGTTTGCAACTAATTTGAATTTATTTTTTAGTTAAATCCACTACACTTCTTTAAAAGTATTATATACTTTTACATTTATGAACATGAATCAAACTTTATTTGATACAGCAAATGTCTCTTGGTTGTGTCTAAGACATGTGATAATGGCATGATGTCTTTGGAAAATGAGGGTACCCATTATATAAATGTAGCAATTGCTGAGATTACTAACAATATTAAAACTGGTGAGAATATTCTGATATTCAATTGTGATGTCTTGAAGAGTCTTAAACCTTGAAAATACTGTTGACTGTGCATTTAAATACAAATGCTGTATCATGATACAGTACAATTCAAAATATCATGCAAAATTGATCCTGACTGAACAAGGGAAGTGTTATTTGTGCATGATCATCACAAATCTTTTTACCAGACTTAAATTCTAACTGTAGAGTTAACAGTAAATGGTCCAGAAAGTGCTTCCCAAACTTAGTAACTCAAAGTTGTGTGGACTTCCTCTCCCCAAACTCTCCTTGCCAGCTTGCTCTGGAAATGCTTCTCCAGAAGCTCTACTTAAAAGTTGTATTTCAGGGTAGACTTTCAGTGTCAACTACCAGTGACCTTGACAATGTGCAGTGCAGAAAGGCATTACAGGCAGTCAATATTTGAAGAAGCCAATGCAAAAAGACAATAAAAGTTGGAACAAGAATTTAGAATACTTGTGCTCTTTTTTTAGCCTGACTTTATAAGCATTTAGATCTGTTATATTTGTGTATACATGTGTGCGTGTTTCATCTTCAAGGTAAAAGCAGTTTCTTGGGTGGCTAAATTTAAAACAGAATAGGAGGGTTTATAGGAAATGATGAAGGAACCATGCCTTCTTTATTCATTCTTGATCAGAAGCTCCAAACACAAAAACAGTAAGAAACATCTGCACATTCAGCTTGATTCAAATACACTGTGGAATTCAGGCCAAACTGTATTTGTCCTTCTGCAAGGTGTGTTGCCTTCATCAAGAATGCTTCTCCTTCCTCCATATTTTATTCAGAGATTGCAAATTAACTTGAATTGGAATTCTGTCAGAAGAAAGTAAGCAGGATGAATAGGTCTGTTGTATAATTCGCTTACTGAATAATGAATTGCTTTAAAATATGTATGTTTTTTAGCTGAAGTACCATTCAGGCTATGATATTTAATAGCTGATTGCTGACTTTTTTCCTGCTTAATAGAGGAAGAGTTTTGTGTGGGTACAAATTCTCTGATTACAAGCAAACAGAGAAAGTGGACAAATTTGCTTTTTAAGTAAGTAAGTAAGTCAGTCAGTCAGTCAGTCAGTCAGTCCCTACATGAAAGATACAATCAGGGTTTATCATATGGATTTTATTACTGTTTAATTTGGGCATTAAAACATTGCATATTTTGTCAAAAAAACTTGGAAAAGATTGGTCTTTACAAAATGCCAACTATCTTGCAATGCTATTGCTACTGTTGAGGGAAAAGATAATTTTAAATTGCATCTAGAGGCTAATTTCTCACACTGCAATCAATTTAAAATTTGGCAACTTGTAACCCAAAACTCAAAACTTTTAAATGTTTGTCTGAACAGAAAGATGAAAAGCTGAGAATTTTAGGAATGGTTGCTGCTTGAGGGTTTGAGGCTGGAGAAGGGAATCTATAGACAGAGGCTGTCTGCTGAATCAAAGAATTTCATCGAAATGACAAAAGCAGAGGTATGTTGTTGCAACACAAGTCCTTCTCCTTTTATAGCCATGTTGCATTGCATACAATGTCACAACATCGATATAAAAGAGGAGGAACTTGCAGTGTAATAACACTATGCTGCTTTTATCATTTTGCCCCTTTGCATCCTCGAGGTATCTGTAAACAAGGGACAGAACATGCAATCATAATTGCCATCTTGACATTTTTGACCTCTCCTCTGGGAATGCCTTGGCTCAGGATTTTCTACAGAATTTCTTATGGTGAATTTCAGAATTTCTTTTGAGCTTATTTATTGTTCAACAAGATGGAGTTGAAACTGCTGTTACTTGTAATGTTTTTGAGTCAGAGTTGATGCATTCTGAAGCCTTCTTGGATGCCATACTCTAATCTGTGAAAAAAAATAGAGAATTTTCCTCCGTGGATCTTCATTGGGACTTATTTAAAACATGGAGAGCTGAACTGCATGAAAAATAACTGTTCAATAAGAGTCATTTCTTCTACTGTGATTGACCCTACTGAGGTCATTGTTTAGCCGTAAATACACCATTCATCCCAAACCCCATTCCATCTACTTTATGGGCTGATATAATAACAGCACTTGATTTCATACGGATATCCAAAAATTTGAGTAATATGTTAGGTATTTTGTCCATTATTTTGTTTACTTGAAATTTCTAGATAAATATTAAAAATAATCAAGGTCTGCCATATCAGCCTTTGTCAACCATTTAAAACATGGTTCAGGACCAACCAGTGATGTTTTCACAGATTTCACGGTTCACTTTTTATCCCCTTCAATTGGTGTCCAAAGATACCTGTGACCCATTCTTTTATGACTTTTCCTCATAATATGCCCTTTAAAAAATCTATCTCTGGCCGCAGTACAAACATCTTAAAATTGTCTAACTGTTCCATTTTTAAAGTACGGTAGATTTTTCTCTTTTCCCAAACAATTCTTGATGAGGAAAAATCTAAAATGTTTCTTAGAAGATGATAATGAGATCTGGGGCTGGGATTGCCTATTTCCTGAGATAATTTATAACTTTCTCATCTGGTCATTGGTTTTTGCTATTCATGCCAATTTGGTCTTCAGGAAGTTCACTGATTTTGTAAACTTAAATAAATTGACATTGAAATTCATGTAATGCACAATTAATTTGTTTGAATTCATTAGGAATTTGCTTTAATTTTTATATGGAAACTAGACATCCATTTCATTTCAGAGATATTTTCTTACTTCAACAGATAAACAGAATGAGCATGGGCAGGAAAAAAAAACACCACCAACTAGGAGTGAGAGTAACTTCTGCCTTCCAGCTGGTCTCAAGATTGATTTTTGCTTGTAGTGGGAGAAAGCAGGAAGGATTGTAAATCATGATCTTGTCATCATACCTGGCCATAGCAGTGCTGTAGGGCAGTGCAGTGGCCACAACTTTGTCAATACAATTGATGTGAAGATCTTGAAATTTTAATTAATTAATTTATTTATTTTTAAAATTTGTATGCCGCCCAATCCCAAAGATCTTTCCACTAAAATAGAAAATAGTTGAGAGGTAGCCAAAGAATTAAAACCAACAAAGAACTTCTTAGTATCATTCTAAAATGTAATTCAAATATGCTGAAATATCTTCTTCTTAAAATAAATGTATAACTACCCTAGAAATAAACTGGAAACCCCCTCATCCCATGACATATAGAAAAACGTATCAAAGGTAGATGGACGCAGTTGATGAAGGAAGGAAATATGTTTTTTTCAGTGTCCAAAGTAGAATTAACATTTTACCATTAACACTTTACAAAAAAAAATATTTTTTGCACTGAAAGATACATTACTCTCTATTTCAGAAGTTGGTAATAGTATTTCCTACTTCTTATAATTCAGAATGTATGGTTATAATTTAATTATTTAACTTTTTTATTCTAGTTTTCTACTTAACATCTACTTCAAACTGCTTAAGTAGCATTTTAGATAATGCTAATTGGCTTAAGGGTATTTTCTTCGTGCATAACACATAACTCAAAAGTATTATAATTGTCATTCTGTTTGAGGCTGAAATGGATTTGAAATTATTTGTATCTTTGGCTTTAAGCTTTTCTCTCTGTCCCCAAATTAGGGTATTAAAATATCCATTTAGAAACAGCACCAATATGAGGCTATTCAGCAGCCATTTGAAAACTTGAACTATTTCATCTGGCATTCTTTAGAAAGAGGCTGACAGATGGGAGATCACAACCAAAATGAACAAATAGAATGTGTAACAACTTTAGTAAGTAGAAACAAAATGTTAAAAATAAAATCAATAAAAGGAGAAAATCTTGATTACGTTAATATACCTTAGCATTTTAGGTTGCAGTTATCAACATACCTACCAATAAGAAGGTTTTTAATTAGTCAGAGAAACTAATTCTCTTTTAGAAAAGAGAAAGCAATTGTTGTTGTTGTTAGTCGGAAAGTCGTGTCCGACCCATCGCGACCCCATGCACAACGTTCCTCCAGGAAGCAAGAGAAAGCAATACATTTATATTGATGAATAGAATTTACTTTGGCAGTATGATAAGAATATAAAACCCATGAAATCATGAAAACTTCATTTAAATATAAATAATATACTTGCAAGTTACAGATATGTGATTGATGTTGTTAATAATATAGAACCGATAACATCAGATGTTTCATTCACACATAATTTTTAGTATAGATCACTGCTTTATAATTTCTAGAGATTTACTGACAATTTTGTTCCACAACCAATACTGAAATCTGTTCCTTAATCATCAGGACTTAATTATGATGATTTAGTTGGTAACAGTAGTACATGACTGAAATGAACCACTCTATTGATACACCTGTGCTACAGCTGGTGGTTATACAGTATATTTGAGACAATAAATATGTAAGTTGGAATGATTTTATTTTTGAAACATACAATTATTTTAAAATTGTTGATATTTTGCCAGGACATCTGCTGACAAGTAGAATGAATGGTTCCAAGTGGTGAAACCTTTTAATGTGCACATACGTTCTCAACAGGAATTAACTGGCAGCAAGTATGAAGAGACAGACTAACAGGCAAATGAATCTGACTGATGGGACACAGGATAACTAGGATTTTTTCAGCCTAGCTCCATTAAAATGAATTGGGATTGTTCAAAAGTTTATCTTTATTATGAACAGAGAATATTCTTTATGTTTTGTGCCAAAATAGCCAGATGACTTGAACCATCCATATGATGAGGCTAATGGCTTCCTAAAATTATTCTACAATGATGTTTAGATGGGTAAGACTCTTTAATATTGCATTAGACTATACATACAGTACATTTGGTTTACCCAAAGGTGCTTTTTCAAAAGGCAACTGGACTCTGTTTCCAGTTCAAAACTGAAGAAGCTTCTTGGAGGAGCTTCTTGGAGGAGAAATGAAATATCTTCAAGCAAAAACAAAGCAAGTCCAGTTGCCTTTTGAAAAAAAGCATCTTTGGGACAACCATGATCTGGATGACTGAGAATCATCATAGACATACATTTGGTTTGACCACTACTATTAGACTAATACCTCAGGGATTTTAGAATGAATATGGGCAGCTATCAAGTTCCTTGAAATTTTGTAGGTCCTTTTGCATAATTATTTCTGGGAAAGTGAACTTTTCAGCCTTTTTATTAGAGACCCTGAGTGGATAAGCTTAGAATGTCTTTGGAAAGTATTTTT
>JANHFQ010006717.1:46217-57162 GCA_032468035.1 Aparallactus werneri | reverse complement strand
TATCTATCTATCTATCTATCTATCTATCTATCTATCTATCTATCCAGCATCTATCAAATTTATCTAGCTACCCATCTCACAAAAAGCAATTCTTTTAAGTGTGTTTATGGTAGGTAGTGGCTTTTAATTAGATGCTCAGGGCATAATTCTGTATTGCTTAGGAAAATCCCCTTTCAGCAGAAGTCTATAACCATGTGTCATTTATTCAGTTATTTATCATGCTTGGCGATGCAGACAAAAAACTCCCCAAGGCTTTCTATTTATGGCAATTTGTCCAGTTTTTCCCACCTGGGCTACTTATACCAAAAACAAAATAAAAGCAAAATGTAAGCTTTAAATCAAAGTCTGTACATAAGATCAAAGAAACAGTATGGTATGTCTCTACCAAGAGCCAGCAACTTTGTGCTCCTCTGTAACATCAATCCAAAACTAACTTCAGAATCTACAATTGTAAGACAGGTATAAAGTTAAAAGTATGTCAAGCCTACCTATCCAAACCTGGGCATCTCCCCAGGTTCACCAAAGAGGTGATCTGTGCACTCTCAAAAGGATCCATTTTAAAAAGAAATCAATTTTTCTGTTGTATCTGCCACTTTCCAGGTGATTGAATGATTCTAGATTATCCAGCTATCCGAATAGAACAGCCCTCAACAAAAGTGTACCTCTGCAAAACTTTCTTAGACTAAACTTAGAAATTGGCTGCAAGAAATGATAGAAAGAAAAATAGAATTAAAACCGGAAATTTTTCTCCTAGGGATAATCCCGGAAGGCTTTAGAAAAAGAAGAATTGTACCTAATATTACATACTATAACTGCAGCAAGATTACTATTCGCTCAAGACTGGAAGAAGAACAATATCCCATCAGAAGAAAGATTAATTAAAAAAATATTGGAATCTGCAGAACTTGACAAATTAACCATGACCTTAAAGGATAAAGGGGTATCAATTTTTTTAAAGCTTGGTACAAATTGTATCGCTGGTTACTTAACAGACAAAAGAAGTAGAAAGAGAAAAAGGAATGCACAAATTATATCATTCGTTAACAATTTTATGAAAAATTAGTACCATATATACTTGAGCATAAGCTGACCCGAGTATAAGCTGAGGTACCTAATTTCACCCATGAAAACTGGGAAAAGTTAGTGACTTGTGTATAAGCTGGGGCGTCAATGTAGCTTCAAAAATCAGCTGTTTTAGTTCCGTTTGGCCATATTGAATTTTTTATTTTTTTATTTTTTTATTTTTTTTTTGCTGGGCTGAAAAACTTGGCTTATACTTGAGAATATATGGTATATCATATTATATTATATTACTATATTATAAGGTGAAAATAGAATGTAAATGATATTATTTACACGTGGTTTATGTAACTATATGGTGAACTCACACATGGTTATCACAAAAGAGTGTATTTTCAATGTATGTATGTTTGTTTTTTTGTTGTATTGTCTGTGTTGGAAGAAAATCTAATAAAAATCTATTTTTTAAAAAACAAAAGTGTCAGGAAGTGTCATCCTTTGCATAGACTAATTCTATCCCTTACTCTCACCTGTCAATGCAAAGAACATCATAATTTCCACAAGCTGAAACTGTTGCAGGTTATTCTCAGTTTAAAAAGAAGAAGAACTTTAATACTGGGTTAGTTCACAATAACTTAAGGTTGCCTCTGTTGTGGGTAGAGGAAGTAATGTCTCAATGGAACAAGGCAGAAAAAAATGATTTCCAGGATTTGTTTTATGCTTAGATACAAGTGAAGAAAGGCCCAAGGAACCTAATAGCTTACCTTGATAATTAGACTATCTTCAATATTTAAGAAATGTTGTCTCCAAAGAGTTTGATACTCCAGTTCATCATCACACATTTAATTGTGAATCAAATACAGATGTCTACTCTCAGATATTTGTATGCGAGGAGTAATGCACCCAGAACATTGGATTGCTATGTTCCAAGCCTGTTTAGCAGAAAACGTGCAACTCTTTAAAAAAATCCCTTTTGTTGAATAGCTTACGTATTATTTGCACACAATTAACTGTAAATTGAAAACCTTCTCAGTCCCGTTGGTTCTAATAATTTCTTTATTGCTATGTACCTTCAATTTGCTTGCTCTGTAAGCAGGCTATAAATACCAAACTGTTGTAAATTATTAATAAAATTATCCTTTTTCATCACTTTCTTGGCTGATCCAAGGTATGAAAAGGCATAAGAGTGACAATTGCTTTTTAAAAACCGCTTAATAGATACAAAGTAGAAAAGAAATATTTTGCTTTAATGCAACAAAAGTCCTTTTTGAGTAGCTAGTGTGAATTTGCTTTTTTTTAAAAACTGGAGAATAATATTAAAGCACTTTTATTATAACCTAGCTAGCACAAAAAAGGTACCGTGCATTTCTTTAAAAAAACTATGAAAACAGAAAAATCTTTCATTTCAGTCATCTCTTTTTCATATTTGTGCTATGTTTTGGCAGGTTTTTTAAAACCCCATTTGTGCAAACAAAAAAAAGCTTCAGATGAAGGGCTTTGAAATAAGTGAGATCTTAATATTATTATGTGTGCAGGATTTTATCAGCAGAGGATTAAAAATTAATCACCAAACATGTTTGAGAAGTGGACTTCACAGCTAAGCTTCAAATACAAGGCTTTAATTTGCTTCTCTACAGAAGAAAATTAGTACAACAGAATATTTTTAATAATGACACCATTATTAACCTTCCAATTGCCTGCTTTGTCCTATGTTTTCCATCATGTTCTAACTAGTGAAAGAGAGTATAGTAAGGTCATGTTTCAGTTGCAATGGTTGATAAATTGTCTAGAGTCTAGACCAAAGACCAAAATTTGAGGGAAACAAACAGCATTCAAAAGTTTAAACTGTCAACAACACTTGCAGAATAACATTATTGAGGTCAACATCTCCTGGGACAGCGTATAGTTGACTAAATTATAAAAGGGAAATCAGCCCATGCTGTATACTGTATGCATAAGAAATGTAAAATAATAAGTGTCTAGTTTAGTCATTATCATGTCTAGTTTTGGTTATTATATAGCTGCTTTTCCTTCTCTTATTTCTTCTCCTGCTGTTGTCCAGTTGAACATCTGCAGTCCTCCAGATGTTTAACTGGAATTTTTATGAGCCCTAACTTTCATTGTTATGATTCTATTTCTTTAGTTGATATGAGACCCACGTAATATTGTTTAAAAGGAATCTGTACTGTAAGCTTGTGTACATCATGGAAAAGACAAAGCAGGGTGAAACATGGTTCCTATTATGGTGGTAGATCATCAAGAAATATGGTCTACGATGAAGAGTCAAAAAGATCTTCCAGAAGATCATAAGAAATTGCTCCCATATTGTTGCCAAGAAAGCTACAAGTCCCAGCAGTCAAGCTTAACTTTAAAAAGACTTCATCTTATTTTTGTTTCCCAACAAGCGGGAATGAATTTTTTTTCTATAGTTGGCACGCAGTGTCTGCTTTTTCATATAACATTAAGCCAGGACTTTTTAAGCCGTATGATTGTGAATGACTTCTATATAACATGAATCCAATAATAAATAGATTCGCACTAAGCCCTAAGCAAACTTCAGTATGTAAAAAAAGCCCACTGAGTTTATATTTTCTTAGAATTGTCTACCTTTTTATCTTATTCTTTGTCCACTCATAACCTCCCCCCTGCAGGAGCAACCTGGCAGCATTTCCTGCTTCAGTGAACATATTCAGGGTTCCTTAATAAGAATATCAGTAACAGCGTTCCCATATCTGGCTGCAAAAATCAGGAAAAACACAAGATACCAACAAAGGACTACCGTACTTTGTACGGTAATTCTTGGCCCAGTCAATAACAATACACCCTTCTTAAAATAGACAGCTATATGACATCACTGCCAGTTTTCCTTAAGCAACTTTGTACACATTTTAGTAATGCACAAATAATTGAGGTGGTGGCCTTATTGTTCTTGTTGTTGATCTTGTTATTGTTCATCTTCAATTCAATTCAGTTTGGGACTGGTAAAAACTTAACAGTTCAAGTCCTAACCAAGGATCTAAGAGCTGTTAAGGTAGCATCTAAGTATGTAAGCAGTTCCGAGAAGGGTGTTTGTTTGTTTTTTGCAAATTCCAGGCATTCAGATTAATAACTTAAAAATCTCCATGTATCTAGGCAGCCCTTTGGGTATTGTTCCAAGGGCTCTTGTTACTTTTGGTACAACCATTGATTTCTTCTTCTTATTATTTATCATTTATTTATTAATTTAATTTCTATACCGCCCTTCTCCTGGGAACTCAGGGCGGTGTACAGGGCATAATTAAAATACAACAACTATACAATTAAAATTCCTTCTTCATTCATAATCGCTCAACTTCAACTTGCAATTGGTTATTTTTTTTCTAGTTGTTTCTCCTCAATTCATGCATCACCTGGTACTGCAATATCAATGAACCAGACTTCCTTCTCCTGCTCTTTCTTTTTCTCCTTCTTCTTAGGTATAAAGTCACCCAGCTTGTGAAAAATGACTCTGGGTGGTGAAAGCAGTTGGAAACAATACATATACAATATAAAAATAGGTCTTCAAAATATAAAAAAATGAACATTTAAAATAAAGATTAATTAAAGCTAAAATACTGTATATAGAAACTCAAAGAACAGCAAGACTGGAAGACATAGAGAGACCTGGCTCATAGAATCTCCAAGAGTCAGACCACACTGAATGGATAACAGCATCGTTTTCATCATTTATAAACACAAATCAAAGAGAGTACATCCATTCCCAGTAGTAGAGCCTTCTAAACAAGCCAGGCCTGATGGCATAAGTAGATCATGAAAGACTGCCAAAACATCAAAAGGGATGGAGTTGACCTAATGTCAGGAGACAGAATGTCACATAAATAGTTTCTTAATGCAGATGATTAGCTCCAAGGTGTGAAGAGTAACATGTTCAGACCACTGGAAAAATGCTGGAGAGACCAAGACAAATAGACACTTCTTTGTTCTTCTGTAATATTTCATTCAGTGGCAAACATACGTAGAAGGAAAAACATTATATCAGGAAAGGGGGACTCTGATCATTACCTGGACATGCCAAGAACAATTTAATGACTTGTTAATGTCACTGCAAATGGTCAGCAGACATTATGCCATTCAGCTTCATTGGAAACAGACAGACCTGAAGAGGGCAATTTCTTCAAAAATCCTTGCTGTTCTAAATGAGAAATTGGGCTTTGGAAATTTCTAATTTCTGAAAGGCCAGTGAACTGCTAATGCTACTGGAGAAGGCATTTCTGAATATAAGGCAGTCTGAAGAAAACTGAATCTCCAGAGAGTATGGGATGCCTACTCCTATTGATCAAGGATGATGGTAATTGAAGTTTAATGACATCTAGAGATTCTCCACCTGCATAAGAAATATCTGTCTAGAGACAATTATGGTGGTCTGTTGAGAGTATTCTACTGGACAGCTAGTTGACATTCCAACATTGGTTGAATTACAGTGATGGGTAACTCCTCTTAACCTCTGTGACTAGAAATGGAGGCAATCAGGGGGCTTTAGTTTGCTTTATATTCATCATTTCATCATTCATCAATCATCTTTTTAAAAAAAACTTGGATTAGTTTTACTCTAGCAGTATTGTTTTCATACTCAAGTTGTTAAAGGATTTCAGTGATGGCCTTCTCAAGATTTAGAGAGGCTAACAGCCTTGTGCCCTCATATTTTTAGTGACTTACCATATTTTGGACATGTGATCATAAAATAGTGATAAATCTGATCTCAATTAGTTATGTTTAGAAGGGGCTTCGTTCATGTGAGGGGAATGAGTATTTGTTTCCATTTCTCTCCCTCCACTTTAAAAGGATCATGGCAACATTCCTAAGATATATCTCAATTTTGCATTATCCTGCTTTTGATTTCAGGCTTTTCCTGGTTTCAACAGAAATATGTTAATATAATAGAATAATACATACATTTTTCATTTCTTCATTTACTTGATTGATTTTAATTTTTTTTGATAGTATTTCATTCTTCAGCAGTTATTAAAGGCTTTCTTCAGATTCTGCTTATCCATCCTTGATTCTTCCAACTCATAGGTCCTCTCCACTGTTCTTTCTCTCTCTTTCAGCCAGTTCTGACAGCATCTTTCTCTGCCTGGTTTTTTTAATCTTTGTATAGGTGGGATCAGTCTTTTCTTGGTTGTATCAGTTACCATCGTAATAAATAAAGAACAATTCCATGCTCTCCTTAAAGATCTCTCTTCTCATGCATTTGACTTCCCTTCCCTTGCATTTGTCACTTACCAGCCACCTACCCATCTCCAGAAAGTGAGTCAACACCATTGAAGTCAATAGCTGGAATGCACCTGGCCAATTTTATTCCTAATGTGAGGCTACCATATTTTAGGGTGAAGATTCGCATTCTTTTTGTCTTTGGACATTCTTCTGAAGTTTTGTTTTAAATAGATTAAATTTTGCCACAATAGCTTGTATACACCTGCCCCCTTATGTAAGAGCATGGCATGATGTGGCTGACCTTGGAAGCTAGCCAGGGTCCAGCTGGTTATTATTTGATGAGAAAACAACAGATTATTGGAAGAAAACTACAGTGAACCACTTCCACTGTGTTGCTAGGAAATTTGCATGGATGTGTTCATGAAGCCAGCAGGAGTTCGTCTTACATGTTTCTCTTCCTTTTGCTGGTTTCAACAGAAATATGCTAATATAATAGAATAATAAACACATACATTTTTCATTTCTTCATTTACTTGATTGATTTTAATGAAATGTATACCATCTGCCGTACTGTTGAACCATAAGCAGCATGCAAAATTAAAACACCTTTCATACAATATAAAATAATAATATTTATATATGAAGGAACACGAACACTAAAATACACTGAAACGTATGAGCTGACATCTTTGCCTAGATTTAATCAAACCCTGAGATTTATGGTACTTAAGAATTTCCTCCTTGTAAGGCCCATTGAATGCAGGGGTACGTGCAGAGGTATCAATGCAATTTTATTTATGCAATTCATTTTAAACATAGCTGATCATTTGCAATGGCCCCACAAAATAACTGATATGGGAAGAGATTAAGAGCTGATGTCATAAGGGCTGATACCTATAATATTCAAGGCATTTAGAATGCATATTGATTGATTATGTGCCATCAAATTGTTTTCAACTCCTGGTGACCACATCTATTTATTTTTATCCTGTCTTTATTATTTTTGCAAATAACTCAGGATAGTAAATATATCCAATGTATCTTCCTCCTCCTATTTTCACCACCACAACAACCATGTGAGGTAGGTTGGGTTAAGAGAGACTGACTGGCCCAAAATCACCCATCTGGCTTTCATGGATAAGGCCAGACTAGAACTCAAAGTTTTGCCTGGTGCCTTAATCACTAAACCACATAGTAATAGGTTAAAATTAGGTACTTACAACTGTCCACTAGATCGCTGTCGTTTCAGTTCTTTTTACAACTTTATAAGGTTATTACATAAATTTATGAATATCTATCAACAGTTATTAACATTCTTATGGTAAATAAGACATTTTTGCTCAGAGGCAGTTCATTTCTCACAGCTGACACTTGTAAACCGGTCCCCTTTTGTGATAAGCGTCCAAATGTACTCTTTTATGTAACGAGAAAAATGTTATTGCTTTAAAACATGAATAATAAAGCAATCTCACTCCATGCATTTTTCATTTTAGACTGGAACCTTCTATAAGATGTATAGTTTGACAAGTAATTAATGTCATCCCTGATTCTTGATCATATCCAGTTTTGTTTCGGTTTGGTTTTGGACTATGTTGGCCTAGGACTTGAGAATCAACTCCTTTTAACTTCAGAAAGTATGGCCGAATTGTTTGAGAGGTTTTCTAAACTTACCTATTTGATTTTTGCACATTACAGAAAGTGCCAATGTCCAATGAATATGGCAAAAGAATGTGATCAAAGGAAAGAATGGAGATCAAGGGTAAAAATGTATATGGAAAAGAGTGTCCATATTTATGCAGCTCAGGAAAGTTTATGCTTTCAATAAATGTTTCTCAACCGTTGGGAAATTCTGGGAGTTGAAGTCCACACATTTTACAGTCGACAAGTTTGAGAAACATTGCCCTAGAGCAACATAGATTTCCTCCTACTCAACAAAGATATATAAATGGATTCCTGAATTATATTGCTATATTCATAGCACAAGCTCTTTCATTTTTAATTTGAGAGAACTTGTGTTGATATTTTATTTATATATAAGGAGCTTCAAATTATTTTACTATTGACTGTGGAAATACATTTCAAAGCATCTAGTATGTATATAAAAAAACAATTTTGGGAAAACATGCAAACCTGGCTTCTGAAATTCTTTCCAGTCTCTTCTTCTGTTAGTTAACTTACATGTTGCTTCTGAGTTTCTTCTCTTTTTTTCTCCAAATTAATCTGGGAGTATGCATATACTGTATGGTGTGTGTGTGTGAGAGAGAAAGAGAGAGAGAGTGAGAATGTGTGTGTGTGTGTGTTTTATGTGTGTGCATAAAAGTGAAGGTTTGTCGATCCAATTAGGGTGTCTCCATATCTTTGTTAGAATATTCCATTTCTTCAAACAGCTGTTCAAATGCTTATTTGATCTGAGATCTTTTCTCCTTGACTCTATGTGGATATGTTTATAAAGACAGCCTGAACAGTGAAAAGTACAGTTAAGTGGTAGCAGATGATAATTAAGAATCTGTTGTTCATAACTAAGCTTCTCTGATTAAACTGACATGCAGTAGAAAAAAACAACAACCCCATGAATGGATGCAGCAAAAATTGATTGTAATGGCAGATTCAAGAGGTAAACAGTAATTTCAAAAGGCGTTTGGAGACATTCCATCCATAGTCAAGCAAATATAGAAAATAATTTGCAAATATTAGTTTGAAGAAAAATAAAGAGAAGGAAAAGACTTAGGAAACATGCAATAGATACCATGCTAATTCAGGGAAGATATTTCATTGTTCAATAAATTGATTAATTTATTGAATTTGTAAGCCTCTCCGATTGTAAACAGTGGGTTCCCAACAAAACTTCTAAGCAGAAGACATTCCAATATTTGTAAATCAGTTTAGTAAATCAGATTAAAACATAAAAGTACCCCCAAAATATCTAAATCTATCAACAACTTCTATATCATAACTCTCTCAGCTTGAGTCACCTCACGGTGTTGTCGTTGTGTGGAGAATAGGAGTAGGAAGGTGTGTGGGATATGTTGTAAAAATAGTAAAGCAGAGAAATAAAAATATAGTAGAATGCCAGAATTTTTGATTCATTAAGCCAAAGAAATTCTATTCTTTGAACAACATCACAATATTCTAGGCCAAAGTGCTCCTGGAATAGCTATGTTTAATGGTCTTCCTGAAAACAAACATGAGAAGGAAACATCTGAAGATTTGGAAGAAGCTGGTTTCACAGACAAGAAACAATTCAGGGGGTTCAATTCTGGGATTCCTGAAGATGGCATTCTCTGATGGAAGGGTTATGAAACCAGGCCATGCACCCAAATCCAAATGAATATATAGATACTATTGGAAGCATGCAACAATGATGATTACTTATTTGACTTTTAAACTGCCAATAACATAGCAATTCAAATAAATAAATGGGAAACAAGTAATAATAACCAAAATGCTCAAGGAACTATGTTGGGGAATTATAAAAGAATTAAAATACAACACCTCTGATGTGGCTTCACAAATTGCTGGGCCCAAAGATGTTCCTACTAAAAAAAAAACAAATTTTAATGTTTTCATAAGAGACATTCAATTGGGACAATGTGGACTTTGAGGGGGATGCAAACCCTGAGGGCTGGGAAAGTGACAGAGAAGGCATGTCAATACTTAATTGGCTATTCCCTGGCTCCATGCCCTTCCCATCCACACAGAGAACCCAAGTGTAACTGGCTGTGTCCTGTATGGAGCAGTTTCCCAGCATCTGCCATTTCTCTTTTTTTAGGGAGCAATCCCTCCTCGCTAGTTCTCACATATTTCCTTTGCACATATGGATGGCTTAATGTCTTCTGTCCTCCTTCCCACAGGATCTCCTTTGACACCAACACAATTTTGCCTTGTTATTTCTCCCTTATGCTACACCCATGATAGTTCTGGTTCTATAACAGTCATCGCAATAGGGAGCATGTTGTTTCATTTTTATCTTCCTCTGTACATCCATGAAAAGTATGTGGCAATGGAGAGCTGATAGTTCAACTTCACACAGAAATAAAGTAGTAGCAGCATTCCTATGTTACAACTTGAAGGCATTAACAAAAGTAAAGGGAAAGAAGCAGAATCCAAAAAGTTGCCAAGTAGATGTCAAAGTTAAATGGAACTTCCAGGATAGACCATTGGCTTTATGAGCCATTAGTAAATCAACCAAGATTTTAAAAACCAAATCAAACCAGAAACTATGGACCATCATTGCAGAATCCCAGGACAAAAATAAATATTTGTTTGTTTGCATCATTTATATAGTTGCCTCACACGTTACAGTTGCTATAGCTACCTCTCACACATATGTGACTCTGGGCAGCTTCCAAGCTTAAAAACAAAACAAACCCCCAAACATAGCATCCCCTAGTAACCAAAGTAAATCCAGGTCTTCATGCAAAAATGCTAAGGTTGGTGCCGCCTGAATATTCAGGAGGATGCAGTTACACAGAACAAATACCACCACTCAAGAGTCCAACAAGATTTGGGACTTCCGGTAGCGCTGTTTTCGCTGATGGTGGCTTTTTCTTAAGCCACAAAATCCCGATTTGTAAGGAAGCCGAGGAACGGTGGAAAACAGCTGTTCCTCAGCTCCAGACTGCCTCTCTTGGGCATAGGAAGAGGCAAAGAGAGTGGCGGGCTGAGTTGGAGCCTCCGAAGACCCCCAGGTATTTCAAACTGGGGGTCTATTTCTGGAGGCTCCCGAGAAGAA
>JANHFQ010006716.1:70985-82034 GCA_032468035.1 Aparallactus werneri | reverse complement strand
TATAAAGAACAGTTTGATTGGTTGTTCAAGTAAGTAAAGAATATCTCCCTGTTTACATACAGTATACTCTACTAGACTTCTGAATAACAATAATAAAGATGCTGTTTATTTTTCTATTTTGTTGCACAAAAGCTGAGTAATATGAAGCTTTTTTAAAAATGTGATTTAATAGTATAAATTAAATGTGGATGTGTTCCACAAATAAATAACATACAAGACCAGCCTTCCCCCACCATGTGTCCTAATCTCCCCAAACTGCAAGCCATATTTGGGAATAATACCTCTAACGTATCTGGAAGTTGCCAGGTTGGCAGATGCTTATTTACTACATAAATACTGTATATGTTTTCTGTATTCCTATTTTAGAAACTTCTCTTATGAACTCAGAAGCCCTATATTTTCCTGGATGTTCCAACAGTATCTTGATAGTTTGATTTGATTGCATTTTCTTCATCTGCATAATATTTTTTAAAGATTTGGTGACAAAACTTTCCACAACAGAAAGAAAATCTTACAGAGAATTGTATCAAGTAGTTAAGATGCCAGCAGTTCGCTTATTTTTTATTAATATCCTAATAACCTCTAGCACTGAATTTGCTAGTTTTAACCTTTGTTAATCATACTGTGGTGGCATAATGGTTAGAATCAGTATTGCAGGCTAATTCTGCTAACTGCTGGCAGTTCAATTCTCACTGGCTCAAGGTTGACTCAGCCTTCCATCCTTCTGAGGTCAGTAAAACGAGGACCCAGATTATTGGGGGCAATATGCTGCCCATGTAAACCACTTAGAGAGGGCTGTAAAGCACTCTGAAGCAGTACATAAGTCTAAGTGTTATTGCTATTGTTATACCAAGCTATCTGCTAGTGAAGTAAGTTTTCCAGCTTTGTTCATGCTTCAAATCCATGCTGGAAGATTGAAATAATGCAGATACAGAAAGTATAAGATTCAGTCGGAATAATTTTTCAGGTCCAGATGCCTGTTTCCATGACATGGGTTGTGCTGTATTACATATTATAGATGGCCATATCCAATTGTTTTTCCAGCTGCAGCTATCCTGCTCCTCCCCCATTCCCTAGAACTTTTATTTATTTAGATATTTTATATTGCCGCCTAATCACACATGGCACTTCAAGGCGGCTTACAGTGATATAAAAGCATCATATATAAAAAATAAAACTAATAAAAGAAAATAATCATCAAATAATAAATTAATTAAACAATAATCTTTTGAAGCAGAAGGCAGTATTGCTTGTCCATTTATCTGACTATTGAAGGCCAATAAGTGTTCACAAAGTACAAATGCATGTATCTCTTCTGCAGATATTCTCCTCTTCACAATATCAAAATACCAGAAGGTGATGGAGTCCAATATCCTGCAATCCTACTTCTTACAGCTGATCATGATGACCGAGTGGTGCCTCTTCATTCCTTGAAGTTCATTGCTTCTCTGCAATATATTGTAGGCCGAAGCCCCAAACAAATCAATCCATTACTAATTCATGTTGACACCAAAGCTGGTCATGGCGCAGGCAAGCCAACAGCCAAAGTTATAGAAGAAGCATCTGACATGTATGCCTTTATAGCAAGATGCCTAAATCTTGAATGGATAGAATAGATCAGGGGTGTCAAACTCACGTCATCATGGCAGTGTCACGTGATGTATTGAGACTTTTTCCCCCTTCACTAAACGGGGCATGGGCGTGCCAGCACATGACTTATCCAGCCCATGGGCCGGGAGTTTGACAGCCCTGGAATAGATCATTACTGTTTCAATTAGAAATCAAGGGCTTTAACAACATTTTAAAACAAACACTACACTCGGTGTAGTACTTACATTTAAGGACTGCCACTCCCGGCTTCCCGTGAACTTGATATCCATTCTGCTTCTGTTTGGTGTTTACTTTGCCTTCTCATTTTAGTTTCAGTCATACATTTTAAAGAGCATGTTCTGATAAATAGACAGATTGCAAATGATGCTATTACGTGGATTCTTAAAGAGTCAAAATGTCGGTGATGAATATTCATACATAATGGTTTTAATCTTTTTTTCCTCCTTGTCAACATATCTGGCTCACTTGTAATTAAATGTAAGTACTGTTCCAGTATACGCTGTCAAGTTGTATTTTCTTTGCAAACCTGGTAATCCCAAACATTGAGATTACTTCCAGTGTTCCTCCATTAAAACAGTTGTACTACAAACACTGAATAATTTTAGATTTTGTGTGGTTTCTCTTTTGATTAGTATACATTAAAGAAATACTTTGTAGATATTATCTCATGCATATATGCACACATACTGTACATTCCTTGATTCTTACTACACATTGATTATGTTAAGTATATATAATTCACAAAATAGTTATTTTTTAAAAAAATAGAGACTAAACAAAAGACTAATAATACAAACTGAAAACAATTACCATTTATTTTATACTTACCAAGTTACTGGTTTACTTAAAGGTAAAGGTTCCCCTCGCACATACGTGCTAGTCGTTCCCAACTCTAGGGGGTGGTGTTCATCTCCGTTTCAAAGCCGAAGAGCCAACGCTGTCCGAAGATGTCTCCAGGGTCATGTGGCTGGTATGACTAAACACTGAAGGTGCACGGAACACTGTTACCTTCCCACCAAAGCTGGTCTCTATTTTTCTACTTGCATTTTTACATACTTTCGAACTGCTAGGTTGGCAGAAGCTGGGACAAGTAATGGGAGCTCATTCTGTTACGCAATGCTAGGAATTTGAACTGCTGAACTGCCTACCTTTCTGATCGACAAGCTCAGCATCTTAGCCACTGAGCCACTGCGTCCCTACACTGGTTTACTTATGTATTCACTGGTTTACTTATGAATACACTAATATAATAATGATCATAGAAAATATTATTGTAGAATATCACAAATTTTGCAGTGCCCAAAATATCCCAAATGTCCCTTTGATGAATCAACTTGTCCAAAGATTGTATTTTTTCAGTTGAGAAACTTTGATGGTTCTGAATATTGTTTCTTACATACACACACACACACAAATGCCCCACACCTTTATCATTTTGGTCACTAGATAAGACGGAATCAGAAAATGCTATGATTGGGTGTTTCTAATCTATTCTTCTCTGGAATATCTAATTACTTGCTGATTCTTACACCTTACAATTCAGTAACAAAGAGCTATGCAATAGATTGATATGGACATAATATGGAAAGTCATAATAATAAGGGAAACAATACAACAGTTGATTCTGCACTGCTAGCAAAATTGTCTGGGGCCAGAGCTAAAATTATGTGAAGCCATGAGTGAATGACTTAATTTAACAGAGATTTAATCAAATTAAGCAGGTCCATTTAGCCATGAATCTATTGAAAGTGTTTGAACATTTATCATTTTATGGCTTTTCAGGATCTCAGACAACTTTTCTTTCATGTATGAAAAAACTGAAGTAAGAGGCTGATTGCTATGATGGCCATTATGATATTGGTAGTGGTACCTGCCTAAAACATTATAGGTGCAAATCTAGCTCACTGGAAAGTTTGGCAAAGTTATTGTTATTCTCATTTTACACTTCTGCCAGAATTTATTTAGGCATGTTCATTTTGGAGGAAGAGAAATAAAGAAGACTCAGATTTTATTCACTTTAGAATGAGGATGTGTGTTTGCTATTACACTATTGCATAGGTACGGGCTTTTTCTTTAAAATCACTGTAATGCATGTAATACTTTCCAGATACTTTTTCAAAAAAATTGTTGCACTGTCAACAGATTATGTATTACATATAGTACTCGACTTATGATCACAAAAATCGTAAAAATGTTTGAGCCCAAATATTCTGTTGTTAAATGAGATATTTGTTAAGCGAGTTTTGCCCCATTTTACGACCTCCTTGCCACAGTTGTTAAGTGAATCACTGCAGTTGATAAGTTAGTAACTTGATTGTTAAGTGAATCTGGCTTCCCCATTGACTTCGCTTGTCAGAAGGTCTCAAAAGGGGATCACATGACCCTGGGACACACATAACCATCATAATTATGAACTAGTTGCCAAGCAACTGAATTTTGATCATGGGGATGCTGCAAAGCTTGTAACTGTGAAAAATGGTTATAAATCCCTTTTTCCAGTGCCGTTGTAACTTTGAATGGCCACTATAGGAACTGTTGTAAGTCAAGGATTACCTGTATTTGCAGAAAAGACTAACCATGTAACAAGTCTGCTAAACTAAACTAGCAAATTGATTAATGGTGGCAAAATTCTTTGATCCTTTTTAAGAGCTTTTTTTAAAAAAGTTTGTAATTTTTAAACTGGAAGGACATTTGCTGTTTCAGAACAAGTTTTATATAAGCTCTTAATTGGACAGTTTGGAAATTGCTGTATTATCTTTTTATCACCATTGAAGATAAGGAAAAAAGTTATCATTTGTAAACATTTTTAGATAAACAAATGCTGATCAAAATGCAGTCAGCGGTTAGTACCTGTATTGCAAGCCATGAAAATATCAAGAAAAGCAAAAAATGTGTACCACTTCTGCTTAATCTGTAATATTGAAATGAAAATAGGGGACCCAAAGAGAAACATAAAAATAATTTTATTAGGGTATTACACTGACACTTTTTGAAATACAGGAGTTATTAAATACAGGATCTTATGCAGTAATGAAATGATTAAGGGGCACACTGAGCACAGCATACAGTCTTGGTTAATCTACAAATGCTTTATTAATTACAACCACATGCACCACACTTACACATACCTGCTTTGCTACATCCTGGCCAAGGCAATGTAGAGGGCTTGTGGAAGATATGGGCACTCCTTAGATGATAGGTCCATGCAGAAATAGGGTAATTCCTCACAAAAACCGCAAACTTTTCCTTTAGAAACCACCCATCTCTCTCACACTGGAGCTCTAGGTGGTTTACCTGTAAAATATTGATAGATTTTCCTGTTGACCCCTAACCTCTGGTAGCTGGAGTACAGACTTGTGTCTGATGATTTCCTTGCTGTTCGCCCTCCTCTGCATGCCAGCAATCTCCCTCAGTTTCAGATTCCATTCATCTATTTTTACCAATATTTTATTTCATGTACCAACTTTCTTTTGCTTACTATTTATTTGTTTGTTTACATAATGCTGCATACTTATAAAGAAATAGTCTGATGGGATTGTATATACTAATAATCATGGCTATTTTGTCAGAATAATTTTAATCAATGGGAATAACTTAAATTGCTTAAATTGTATAGTTCCTTAGGACCTTATGACTTCAAATGAGCTGGGCTTGCAGTTTTGAATCAGGAACAAATCCAATATAATTACCTTCTCTATCGCATGAGGTTCCTCCTATGGAAGTTCTCCTAATAAATTATTCTTCTCTAAAATCCCAGAAGCTTTCTGGTGTTGGCCTCTGCTACCTGCTTAGAATCTTAGCATCACATCAAAACAGTTTCAGCTATCAAGTCCAATCTTAAAATCTTCTCACGGATGGGTTCTGAGACTGGAAAATTCCAGCTTCTGAATTCTGAGATACGATTAATTATACAAGTAAAAAGTCACGCTATGTTGTGACACCACTATGACGATGCAAGTTTGACACCCCCTGGACTAATAGGATAGAGCTATTTTCTTCTCTGAACACAAACATGCTCTGACACTGAATGTATCTATGGCTTTAGAAATGTGGATTATTCACCATCACTTTCTCCCCACCACACATAAGATTGTTTTACTGATTCACTACTGAATGCATTCTGAGCAACCATATTTTTCAACCCAGCTGCCTGAAGATTTTCTTCAAAGAAAACTTAATTACTGTATAGAATGCAAATGGCAAAGAATTGTTAAGACTGTCATACCATTTATCTGTTTCCTGACCCAGGAGATCAGATTGTAAGTTGATGTTCCTAAGAGCACTCAAAACCACACTATAGTCTTGCACATTTTCTAACTGTTTAAACACCTCAGTTTTTATTTAATGTTGTGTCTCACATTCTCTCATTAACCTTGCCTGATTGCTCAGGGTGACCTGTAGGAAAACAACTGACAAGTGCATTGTTGTATGCTATTTTGAGCTTGACAAATTGCCCTCTTTTTCTCATTCGTTTTAACCGTGTCACCTCCTCCAATTTTCTGCCCATTATAGAAGTTATTTTGCTGTTTTCCTTTTGTCCATACCATGAATTATTTGGATCATTAGCACCCAATTTTAGAATATCTAATACCTTCAGAGATAAACTAGCTGCCTTCAGAAATTTATAGTCCATTTATCAGCCTTTCTTCTTCTATCTAATCATAAACCATGCATTTTAGTTTTATGAGAGGAAGGCAATATCCAGTATCTATCTCTAATATTCCTTTGGTGGGTTCGTATGATTTAGGATTCATATCACACAATTTATCAGGTAACCATTTTATTCTTTTTGTCTCTGCTCTAGCTTTAAGTACAGATGATGCTTACTAACTAGGTTCAAAAGTGCCTTTAAGTTAACAAGACCCTTAGCTATCAATGGAAGGCCATTTTATTAACAGTGTAAGATTTCTGTGTGACCAAAAAAAAGTGAAATGGAAATATGGCTTCCACATGTCTTACATATTATAGAGTCTCTTGTAGAAATTAAACTTTCACAGTTTTGCACATGATCTCAAGATGACATCTTGCATGGGGTCACACCAACTGATGTCATTGTCAGAATTTTTTTCTAACACAGCACAGCCCAATGTGGAAAAAGAGAGTCTGAAAGTATCATTACAGTAAAAACACTTAATTTGGAAAGTTATCTTGAACTTGAACGAAGTCTGATCAACATATGGAGTAAATAAACAGGTATTTCATTAACTATTGATTAAAGAAAATGACTACTGGCTTTTTTCATAAGATTCAGAAATGTTTTCTGCATATGCTTAATTAAAAATTGCTGGACTATACAATCATATAATATTTATGAGCAATGGATTCACTGAACTACACCCTGGCTTGTTTTATTCTCTCGCTCATTTAGTTGGAATGGATACTGTTGTAAATTTCTCAAAATTTGCTACTGTCATTATTTTGGTTCTAGTGGAATCCAGCCTACTTTATTAACATCATTGTTGCACTATCAGGATTTATTTATTATTTATTTATTTAAAGATTTATATGCCCATCTCAAGCAACTCTGGGCAGCTCACAAAACAAAATAAAACCTATAAATAAAAAACAACCATAAAGCAATAAAAACCGTGAAACAATGAAATAAAACACCTGTGCCATAATATGGTATAACTTGAGCTTTGATTTATTCTCCCTAACAATCAATTTATCTTGATTTTGTTTCAGAGGTGTGCAGCTCCTATAGTCTTATTGTGCATTTCTTTGTTATGTACACCTATCTCTCTACACCTCATTGGCACTTCCTTTGCAGCTGCAAAATAGAATCAACTGGTCTGATTTGTCCATGTTCTTCTCCTCTATCCCCCCAAAGTGGATGTTTTGATCATCATGTAAAATTTTGTCAATTGAACCAAAAGCCATACTGTATTGCCAGCTAACCGCTAGGAAAAAATGATTACACATTATATTACAGTAAAGAAAAATACTAGCCAACAGCTGCTGGCAAAGATTACGTAGCACATCCAAATGAACATTTCAGCATGACAGGGTTACTGAATCATTGGCTCTAAAACTGGCACTACTTTTGAAAAGCAGTCTTGATCCCTGCCAAATGGCAAATGATAGGAGCAGGTGGGGAGATAGAATACAGCAGTAGCAACTGCTGGACTAATTTAGGGGCTGCCCTATCACTAGGCAAGAGAGGTAGCTACTAAAGCTAGATTTATTTATTTATTTATTTAGTGAATTTATATAGCCACCTACTTGCTCACAGTGACTTTAGGTGGCTTACAAACAATAAAAACACAGTAGAGAATAAAAATAAAAATAAAAAACAATAACTATCTCCCCACCCCAAACCCGGCGACAATACAGAGTAAAAAAAGCCATTTGATCGGCTCCATCCCACTCCAGGTTCTACCTGCCCACTTGCAAAACCAAGTCTTACAAAAGAGTATCAAAGTGGGGGCCAGTCTAATTTATGAAGGATGAGATTCCAAAGGGCGGGAGCTACCATGGACAAGGCCTTTCTTCTAGGTCCCACCAGATGTATCTCTTTAGTGGATGGGACCCACAAGATCCCTTACCTCCCCGCTCAGGTGGATGTAATGGCAAGATATGGTCCCTCAGATAACCTGGTCGCTAATCAATGCTCGATTATCAAAAAGAGGCAGCAACTTGTTTACATTACTGTTGAGTTATTTTTATTCCTTGGGGGAGATACTGAAGGGCTAACTAGCTACACTACGTGCTGTTTGAGGGAATAAAGTAATCAGTTGCTGCAAAGTGCCTTGGAATCATTGGTGGCATCTTTTCTGAAAACTTCTTTTTTTTGGGGGGTGGGGAGGAGTCTCTAATGGGAATTATGCAAGATGCAATGGATCTGTAGTGACTGCACTTTGGGCACAAAAGAGTTAGCTGTTGTTAAAACTCCTTTAGGAGAAAAAGCAGAAATACTTCTTGATCCTAAGTTGGTTCACATTCCTAAGTCAGTCAAGGTCAGTGATGGTTATCAATATTATGATTATGTTCCATATGACTATTACAAATCACTGTATGTGGCATTATCTTTGAAAAGCATCTAGATGTCACATTTGGTACAAAATACAGCATCGATCCTGCTGATCAGTATAAGAAAAGTATAATTTGCCTCCTGTAATGAAAGATCAGCCCTGATTTCCAGATTGTATTTCTAGATTGGTATTAACTTTTAAATCCCTAATCAGCTTAGAGCTTGACTCTCTGACAGCAAGCCTGGCCCATTTTAGCCTGTTGAAATTGACAAGATAGGGCTTGCTATCTATCGTATTTCCCTACCTCAAGGGAGATGATGCCACGGGGTTTTGCTCCTTATCTATGTCACATGAATTTTTCAACATAATATCAAAGGAAAATGAATCACAGAACTGGATTGGGCCAATGGTCAGCTGAATCTTCCTCACTAGAAAGCAAGACCTAAGACCTGTCTCCATGGCAAAGCAGTCAAGATAAAATCACTGGGTGTTTTGTTCTGAACTCAGAACATTACAGATGGAAGTTTGGATTCCTGACCTTCAGGAGAGCCCCTTGAGACTATCTAGTAATGCTATGATCTCACCACAATGTTGGGGAGGTTCAGTCAAAATGGGAATAGAAGGAAAACTACTTCCATTCTCTCTTTTTTAAAAATCAAACTCTCTGGCCACATTGCCACTGAATTTTGGTGATACAATTTGGAATGCTGGGGAGTTGCAAATACATTGCTGTGGGGATTACAGACAGTCTCTGAGCAGCCAATTGCCCATACCATAAGAAATATGAATTGCAGCAATAAGGCAATAGACCTATTAATTACTCATACTTCATCCATCTAGCCCAGCTTTGATTGTTGTGGGTGCCAATGTACTCATGATATCTGAAGATGTGTTTTCTTACTGTGATAACTATACAGTTTAACCTATGTTCTGCAATGAGCTTTAGAATTTGAGCATTTTGAACTTTTGATGTGTATGAGATCTCAGTACATCATTACTATAGAATGTTTTATAAGGATAAGTGATTTATTCTTATGATATGAAAGATGGTTCCACATATTTAATCAATGCCACTTAAAAGATTCTTACCAGAACTTTTTTCTTTGAAGATGGAAGACATTCTCCTAAACGTCATCCATAATAAATGAAAGTCCATTAACAAGGAAAGTAAGATGACAGATTTGGAGATAGGACACTTTCCCATCTAGCTATCTTGAATTCAATTATCACTCTTATGAATGCCTGAAACAAAGGACAATCAGAAAATTCAGGACCTTCAACTTTATGAAATCATAAACTTTGAAAGAATGAACCATATATATCAGCTAATTCTGCTTGTATCAGTTCAAAATGGCTGATGCTCAAATTCCCTTCTTAGTTATGTTATCCATACTCTATATACTGTACTACTCAGAGACTTCTAGCTGTTGCTCCCTGCATGTTTGACTCTCAATGCATAGAGATGTGCATTTAGAATTAGGCTTCTATTGACATAGGAGAAGCATAGAAATTTGAAGTATGGAGTTCAAAGCAGAATCACAAATTATAGAATAGTCTAGTCTTATTCTCCCAGTCTTATTCTCATGTCAATGGTAGACATTGATAAAAAATGGGGCAATTAATATCCCTCCAACATCCAAAGCAGGAAATAGATCAGGGTATTATGAAATTAATATGTAAAGCAAGTTATATTATGTAGCTTCAAAAAATTAACATTATTCTCTCATACAGCGCATTCAAAAATCATTATACAGAACTCTTGAGTTTCCCTACAAGGACTACTATTTTGAAACACATTTTGTATGTAATACATATGTATGAATATGCATTAGAAAAAGAGTGTGAATAACATTAAACAAGGAAAACAGATATTGTAATATTTATATTTTGCACAATGTAAGATGTAATTTCTAGTTTCCAGAAATCGGCTGTTCACATGCATACATCTTACTCAACTTTTCGTTATTTATTTTTTCTTAGTGTTTCTTAACAATGCATCAAATGGTAACTTGCATGTGTGGATGAGCCATCACAATTAAATGACACATGACCTCAGAAACATTTTTCATTGATAAAAACTCCTCACTGTACTTGTCATCAGGAATTGTGGAAGGAAGTGGATTTTATCCAGGTAGAGAGGACAAATGTACATCCTGGACATTCTACCAAGCAAAGATCAACAACTTTTAGTTATAACAATGTGTTTCTCTAAGAATTTGCTATGGTGTTATATTGAAAATTATTTTTAAAATTTCATCACATATTTGATTTCAAATAATTGATTGCGAGTCCCTTGGACTACAAGGATATCAAACTGGTCAGTCCTAGAGGAAATCAACCCTGATTGCTCTTTAGAAGGCCAGATCCTGAAGATGAAACTTAAATACCGGTACTTTGGCCACCAAATGAGAAGGAAGGAGTCACTGGAGAAGAGCCTAATGCTGGGAAAGATTGAGGGCAAAAGAAG
>JANHFQ010006708.1:3265-14261 GCA_032468035.1 Aparallactus werneri | reverse complement strand
TGCAAGCTTAAATGGACTCCGGGGGATGGTAGAGGACAGGAAGGCCTGGAGGAGCATTGTCCATGGGGTCGCGATGGATCGAACATGACTTTGCAGCTAACAACAACAATCCTACCAAACTCTTATTGTTTCTTTCTTGATTACTTTTTGGGTGGATATGGTTTTATATAAGACGAATAATTGAAATCTGGTTACTCAGTGTTCCTGCTTATCTATATACTGGTTAATAGATGTAGAAAGAAGAATGTTTAGGTCTGTTTGTCTCTTTCCTTGACTTCTGATTTCTTCCTTTAATGTATGGTTTGTAACAGAGCTTATCTCAATGTGTCTCTTAAAAGCTAGATTATTCAGAGTACCATGCTTCTAGAATTATCTTGTATTTTTGTTTGTTTTTTATAATTTTATTAAAAGCTTTGAAAATGAAAATGAAAGCTAATACAAACTATACTTCTGCATTTTTGGATCTGGCTTAGTCAAAGATAAAACTGTAATCAAACCTGTAAGTGTGTGTTAGAATTAAAGAATTTTCATAGTGTCTCTTGAATGTCAGTTGATGTGTTCATGGATATGTTTTTCAATGTTCTGCCTGTCTGGGTTTCACAGCTTTGTCATTGTTGGTTGCACGGATAAACAAATTTGATGATATTGCATGAATATCCATTATATGGACCATGTTATATTAGTAAAGTGTCTGCTCTTTGGAATTCCTGATTATTGCAAAATAGTGTTCCTCATCTGATGAATACTTACTATATATATCTTCTTTTGAATATTGTTGGAATGTTGCTAAGTATTTGATTGGTGTAGATCAGTGGTGTCGAACCTTTTTGGCCATTTGTGCCAAAAGTGCATGCACAGGTGTGCATGCCCACACCACACATGCGCAACCCCCACACATGTGTGCCCCCACCCCTCACGCATATGTGCGCAATCTCCCAAGCTGAAAAACAGATGCTCCGCATTGCCGCAGTGCTCAGCTGTGCATTGGAAGAGGCTACAAAGATACCTATAAGGTACCATTATTGCGACTGCTCTGGTGGGAGGCATGCGTGCATGTGTGGCATGGTGATGGCTTGTGTACCAGCAGGGAGGGCTCTACGTGCCACTCCCAGCATGCGTGTCATAGGTTCAACACCGCTGGTGTAGATTATTTGGGGATACATTTGGGTATGTAACTTGCCATTGCTTTCTCTGAAGTATGAAACTTAATCTGACGGATCTGATTCCATTGGTTTTTTAACATAACTTTACTAGGTTTTGTATAGAATAGAAAGATAAAAACTAACAAATATAAATAGTCAGAAAGAGGGATAGCTAGAGAGGAAGAATGAAGAGAAAAATAAAAGTTTGGAGTACAGCAAATAAAAAATGTAGGAAACAAGTATAAAAAGAAAATGAGTTCCAACCTCTTTTACAAAAGATATAAATAAAGTTTAAATTCAATCCTTATGTTGGGTATTACAGTATCTACTTTTCAAATGTCATTCCAGAGAAGGCATTTTTATGTGTGTTCTTTACTTGAAGTAGTTTATCATAATGAATGTACTGTTCACATAACAAATACATATTTTGAGTTGCATCTGTGGGTGTATTATTATTTCCAGACATTGCATCACTGTGTCTGCTATGAATATGAGATTACTCATACAGTCCACAGAAAGGATAACTCTATCATATAGTAATAACACCTCTAAAGCTAGCTACAGGTTACTACAATACCTAGGCCTCATGGAAGAACTATAAACCAATAAAATCATCCTAAGCAAGCCCAAAAAACCAGTGGTCAAATAAGGCAAAATAGAATATACTTCAATTACAACACCCATTACGTGAGGCAAACAAGCAGAAAATTGAGTGAACACATCCATAAACATCAAATGATAGCCAAGAGACTGGACTGTAGCATCCCAGATATCCAGTTATGTAAATGCTGCATTGGCATAAACATTGATATATATGCCATTGGAGCTTTGAGCAGATTTGTGCTGTAATATTCAGTTACTAATAACTATTCTGGAAATGTTTGAGCAAACTGTTTGAGCAAAGTAAATGACTTCTTCCTTTATAAAAACAAAAATCTTTTTATTTCAAACAATTTCTCTGGTCTATCTCACTTCCCAGAACAATTTGTGAAGTGTGATTTTCAGCTACATCAAAGAAACATGTGGGAGATATATTAATTTTTTTCCATTGTTCTGCCATGACATTTTTGTCAATAGTTGTACTCACTTCCAT
The DNA here is from genome assembly GCA_032468035.1 of Aparallactus werneri. Taxonomy (NCBI): domain Eukaryota; kingdom Metazoa; phylum Chordata; class Lepidosauria; order Squamata; family Lamprophiidae; genus Aparallactus; species Aparallactus werneri. The sequence continues at coordinate 12,026 of JANHFQ010006708.1, read as the reverse complement.
TATGATGAAGTGTTTTGAGAGACTGGTAAAAGCCTATATAGTTTCATGCCTTCCCCCTACATTTGACTCATTACAGTTTGCCAATCAAAAGAACCGTTCTATAGATGATGCACTTTCCTGTGTGCTTAGTTTGGCGCACCTGGGGGAAAAATACTCATGTGCGAATGCTGTTTGTTGATTTCAGTTTGGCGTTCAAAACAATCATTCCTCAGTATTTGGTGAACAAACTGGGCCTATTAAGTTTTAATACTCCTTTATGTAGTTGGATATTTGATTTCCTCATTGACAGGCCCCAATTTATGTGAGTTGGAAGAAAAGTTTCCAACTCCATCTCCTTGAATAGAGGTTTCCCACAGGGCTGTTTCTTCAGTTAGCTATTGTTCACCTTGATGACCCACAACTGCTGTGCCAAATCTGCCATGAATCATATTGTGAAGTATGCGGAAGACACATCAGTGGTGGGCCTTATCTGGGATGACAATGAAGATGTTTATAGGGAAGAGGTGAAGGCTCTGGAGGACTGATGCAATAAAAGTAACGTGGTTCTGAATGTTGATAAAATAGAGATCATTGTACATAGATATTAGGAAGAGCCATCATAATCATATTCCTCTCAGTATCAAGGATACAGTTGTAGAGGTGGTCAACAGTATTAACTATCTGGGGGTGCAGATAACTAACAATCTGAACTAGTCTCTCCACATATGATCCTTAGTGAAGCATGCAAGCCAATGTCTGCATTTTCTGCATTGGATGAGGAGAGCACATCTTTCTCCTTCTGTCCTGACCACTTTTTACAGAAGCACGATTGTGAGTGTTTTAATAAACTGCATCCCTGTTTGGTTTGGTGGCAGCAGTGCCTCAGATAGAAAGTCCATACAGAGAGTGGTAAGTGTTAGAGGGAGGTTTGGTTTAAGTTCTTTAGGAGATGGCCCATTGGTAATCAAGATGTCCAGTCAGGTAGTTTATTTTATTTTTATTTTTATTTTTATTTTATTTGTTTGTGAAACATGTACAAGATAACAGGTATAGGTATAATATAAACATGAGCAAAGAAAGCTTATACGGGTAAATGGAGTAATATGGGTAAGACAGGGTATAAGGGTAAGACAGGAACGGTAGGCACGCTGGTGTGCTTATGCATGTCCCCTTTATGGAACTCTTAGGAATGGGGTAAGGTCCACGGTAGACAGTTTGAGTTTGAAGCTGTGAGGGTTTGAGGATGTAACAACGGAGTTGATTAGAGTATTCCAGGCATTGATCACCCTGTTGCTGTATTTTTTGTAAATTTTTGCAATTTTTGGTAATTTTTTGTAAATTAGTAATCAAGATGTCCAGTCAGGTAGTTCATAACAATAATAAATTTTTATTAAGTATAACAAGCTAAGCTAACTATCTTCTTCTTTTCTCATGTAGGCACATAGGCCTGACTATCTGTTACAGTTAACAATAGTTTTTAACCAAGAAGAAAACAACAGGAGGAAGGACAAGAGTAGAACTAAAGCACATGGTGAGTGGGAGCTTATATAGAGGGAATAAGCTCCGCCGCTTCCTCTTTAGAGAAGAGGCCTTGTATGGCAGTCCATTTAATTAATAGTAGTATAGGGAGCTTATGCTGTGGTCAGCACACCTACAGGCATAAGCCTTGGCAGTAAGGACAGCCTAGAAGATTATAGGATGCTCACTTCCTATTATTCAGGATACTGCTTATAAGCGCTATGTGCTTAGAGCTCAAAGCATTGTTAGAGTCCCCACAGAACCACTTTACAGTCTCTGTTGCTCCCCTCTAGGAGGAGATTTTGAAGTATTGCTAGAAGGACTACCAGATTCAGTAACAGTTTTGTTCCCTATGCCATCCGTCTGGTAAACTCACAAGATTCATTTTTCTTGCCATCTACATGTATACATCCGAACTAGACTGTGTTGTTTCTCTGTGTCATATAATATATGTGGGTATAGGCATAATTTTGTTTGTATGTATGTATGTATGTATGTATGTATGTATGTATGTATGTACTATACAGTATGTGTGTATGTATTTATTTATTTATTCTGTCATGGATATGTAGAGTATATTGAACGTGGTGAACCTTTGAGAGCTGTATGCAATGAAATTTCATTTTAATGTATGCTGATTACTGTACATTAAAAGTGACAATGAAGTTTTCTATTCTATTCTAATAATGCACTTCATTTTCTGAAAAGCATTGAGGGAAAAGTTTGGATAAAAAAGCATACTGTGCTTTATTCCCAACTCACTGTCTCAAGAGAAAGGGAATTGTGATTGAATTCTGTCCTTGTCATTGCTGAATGTCTTATAACTGCCCTGTCAGCTTTCACCTGAGATTTACCTCAACTGATTTCTCTGTGTCATTCTGGTGTGCAGTTTGAGCAGCCATCAATATCTTTGATAGTCCTAAACATCTTGTTTCATCTTTTGCTTGCCTTACATTAGTCCCAGGTGTTGGCAGTTATCCTGGATCAACAACAAATGTCCCAGATGGCTCACTAGCTCTGCTTCCAAAAGTATGTTCTGCGCATAGGAATTCAACTGAGTAGTATTGAATCTAGCTCTCTCTTCCCACTATCAGTATTCCATCCATTTCTCTTCCTGCTAAGCTGACACCACCTGTTAATCCATCTGTGCTGTTTCTCTGCCAGACATTGCATCTTTCACTGAACTTCTTTTTACTTTCACTGATAATGAAGCTGGCTTCTACCATCACGAAAGAAGGCCACCCAGAATGTTGAAATGCATGCAATTTGCCAGCCTTAAGACTGCAAATCTTGATACAATATATGCAAATACTTTCTGACCCACTTCCTCCTAATCATAAAAAGCATGAGCTCCTTAGCAGATTAATAAATAGTGCAGTCATAAGCACTACGCGAGTGCCATGTTTTACAAGGAATTTTTATTAAAATCCTGTTCTGCAATTGTGCTTTCACCAGTATTTCTCCTGAGACAATAAATTCATGTCTACGAATCCTAATAAGGACCCTCACCTTTAAGGTAAATCTCATTCAAAGAATGTATCTCATAGTACTAAAGAATTATTTCTTTATCATGCCTGTATGGGGAAAACATGTTAATACTGTAGCATTTTAATTAAAAGGTCTTTGGAGAGGCAATGAATGCCAATTTTATTCTCATGACAAGTGAGTCATAAAGAAATATATATTATCCAGCTAATCAAGGAATGAACTACAGTATCACTTTTGAGAAATTGTGGATCCAACATCCTAGCAAAGAAATGAATCACTGCTAAGAAACTCAATATATTTATGGAGACTGAAACTAGGTTAATGTAATGTCTTCAGAAAAGCCAGAGAACCACAATCAGTGTAATCCAGGGTATTCCTGGTGTCATCTGTGGTGTCTTCCATGATAGCAACGCAGATGACCCTTCAGTGTCTGCAACTTATCTGGAGTATATTTAATTCTTGGATTTCTCACATCCAACTTGTTAAAACAAGATTCTGATTTCATCTTTCACTGCTCACTGAAAACTGGTCACTAATTTGATGTGAAATAGTTTCCACATTCTTGGCCTGTTTGTCCTCTAGATTCAGAATGAACTTAGAAATTTGATACATGCATATCTAATTTATGTGATAATTTAGGACAAAATAATGCCTTTTCATTGAAGTTTCCAGAACATGTTGAATAAAGCTGTTAACCTTTTGTGTGTGTGTGTGTGTGTGTGTGTGTGTGTGTGTGTACACACAAATGTGTGTGCATCCACATTTATTGGACATTGGATAACTTACAGGCAAGAGAAGCTGATTGCTACATGTCAAGCAAAAGGAACATCACATGTTGTTAAGTACAAAGAGATCCAACTATATCATTAATTATGGGAATGTGTTATTCAGACTGTCCATTTAAAGAAGTATTTTTAAGGATGGTTCGATTCATATAGTTGTTTACTATTGGTATGTTCAAAAGACAGACTTCTGGCATACTGTTTATTGTTTGCTATTGTAATTGTCTTTATTGTTGTGGATGGCTATAATAAGGGTTTTATTACCCTTAGCTATCCAGGTCATTGCAGTAAGATGGCTGGCTATTATATGGGTACTTGTTGCATCTCCTCACTTCCTTACAACAATCATTTCTCCTTACTCTTTCTCTTCTCTTTGAAAGTTTTCTTTGAAAGTTAACATCGTTATTCAAAATGTTCTGGAAAGAAAAAGATAATATTTTGCCCTAAATTATTACATGTTAGATATGCATGTATCAAATTTCTAAGTTCATTCAGAATCTAGAGTAGAAACAGGCCATGGATTTAGCCAATATAACACGGTCTGTTTTTGACAGTTTCTATGACATTATTAACTCAATGCAGAAATGTATTAAGTCTTCTCTATGCTACTTCAGAATGCCAAAATCTCAGTGCTTGCCACACATAAAGCTGCTAGGGAAATAAGCCCCATTCGCTGAAAACCTTTTATGTCTTGAATCTGCCAGGTTACATGCAACAAGAATGTGGCAACAGTGTTCCAGAGAACAGGATCATCAGAAATTCAACAGCAGCAATTCAAGCTTAAGTACTCCCTTAGTAGTATAATTCCACAAGCATAGAAATTAAAGCTGTGTCATACAGATTTAATTAAATTACTAAAACATAATTAAAAATAGAGCCAAACAAATAAGCTATTCCTAAAGCAGTTCTACAGCTTAATGGTATCCAGAAAAGCCACAGAGCCACAGCCAATCAGTATAGTGAGACAATTTGAAAGCTTCCAAATTGTGTGGACCACAATTCCCATTATCCTTTTCCATGCTGAAAGTCATCAGAACCTGAAGCCTCAAGTCTTTGGGAGATACTAGGCTGTGCATATATTCCTGTGGTATATAGTGCAGGGTTAGATTAGTTTGTCATTACACAGCTTCCTTGGTTATTTTAATAGAGTTTGAGTGGACAAATATACCCAAATACTGAAAACCATAAAACTGCCAAGTTATGGCACAAAAGACAGTTTGACTTCAAGTGCACCTACTCTTATGTTTTTGTTTTCTTCCTGAAAATGTCTTTAATTTCATCAGAAGTTAAAAGCTTCACTAGAGTTCTTTTTAAATGTCTTTTACAAATTCCTACCAACTTTTTCCTGATTATAAACCCTGTTATTCACTTATTCTTTGATAACTTGTATTTAATAGCCGTTGATTTTTTAATAGTATCCCCAAAAAGAGAATACATTAAAGTTTTCTTAATCTATTTCAAATATACCATTTTTCTTCAGACACATTATATGTTGAAATCCATTTAGCAATTCCAGTGAAAAGTTGTTCTCTACCTAGATTACAAGAAGTGATGTGTTGGAAAAGGAACAAACACTTGTAATGAATTATAACGAATCCCCACTTAAGACTTTCTCCAAATGTTACATCAGCCAAATGCAAATAGTGTGAAATGAAGACAGGCACTATATCACATTGGAGACTTAGTTAAATAAATGAAAAACTCAGTGGGTCTGGATTAAGTATGTTAGCAAATCACTTAGTGTTGAGAAAATCAAAATGAAGAGCGACAGTCATCACAGAAGCAAGCCGATTAGATAGCTAACCTTGCAAATCACAGTTACTTTTGCTTCTCAGAGCAAACATTTTTAAAATTAGGAGGATTATAGAAAGATCTGCTTTGGATTTGTACTCCATGTGGATGAGCATGGGGACACTATGTGATAAATCAAAGGTGATTTAATAGCTTTCTCATGTTTGAGCTCTTTGGAATTAGAGGACAAAGACTCTGGCAAGAAGTGCTGTTTATTAAAACAATTCTTTGGGGTGGGAAGGGTGTTACATGTTATAGCTTCATACAATCTTGATGATATTATTAATGCGCACACACTAGTGTTCAGAACTCAAATACATCTAACAAAAGAAACAGTTTCAATTTCATATTTTATCCTATTGGGTGTAAGAAATCCCACTAGCTGGGCCTCTGAATGGAAATTCCCATTTTATCCTGCAAGCTTTCTTCTCTTCCTTTCCAAATAACAGCATTACTTTTGTTATGGGTTTTATAGTCGTTCAAGATGACCTTGATAATCATGATGGGAAGCCCAGTTGTCTAATCATAATCTACTTTATTGGAGAGTTACCTAAACAAGAAAAATCTATCTCTTTGTCTAACAGGCATGCAAGCCTGCATGTCTATACCTCATCAGAGCATGGCACAGCAAGAAGAGAGCATGGCAGGAAGACAAGTGGTGTTTTATACACAGGATGGATATCCCTCTTCTTCCTGCAGCTTGGTGATTTATGGTACCCTGTACTTTTCCACCTAAACACTGTGTTCAAGCAATGCTGTGGTCAGCACAGGTTCAAATATCCGATCGGACAATTTTCTTCCAAATAAAAGCTTGATTTGTGTTATCTGGGCCAAATTCCCTTTCAACTCCACAGTTCTCCTAAGGGTGCTGCATTTCCTGTCTTATAATGTTTAATGCAAGCATGAACCAATGAAACACAATGTTAAATAACTTGCTGAAATATTATAAAGCCTTTGAGCTTAACACAAGCTGGGTTTATTTATCTAGATAAGCTTTGTTTGGCTTTAGAATGGGTGATGTCCTTTTCTTCATATCCAAAATACTCCTCAAATGTTGTGGTTGTCTTTGTTCTAATAATAGAACATGCTTTACATTCCATATATCGACATATATCGGAGTATCTTTGATTTTTATCACCTCTATAACTGTCTGGTTTGGCTCTGCAACCAAACAAGACAGACACAGACTTGGATAATTAGAATTGCAGAGAAAACAATAGCTACCAACCTGCCTTCCATTGAGGACCTGTACATTGCACGAGTCAAAGAGAGGGCTGTGAAAATATTTACAGACCCCACACATCCTGGACACAAACTATTTCAACTTCTACTCTCAAAACGATGCTATAGGGCACTGCACACCAGAACAACTAGACACAAGGACAGCTTTTTCCCAAATGCCATTACTCTGCTAAACAACTTCTATTCTAAAAATAAATAAATAAATAAAATAAAATAAAAATAAATAAACAGTAGCCTAAGGCTGATATATAGTAGATACTCTCTGTCTTGTTGGGTAGACGGAGGAATAATTAAAATAACTTATTGGTTGTTTTCCTGTCCCAACTACCAATACTTTATATTGGCCTTCAAGCAATGAAGTAAGGCTTCATTCAAGTTCTCTTCTTCAGCAGTTTGTGATCATTTACAAGGGAAGTGACAGATCCAGAATGGCAATGGAAAGAAAAATGAAGTGCTGTCAGTGAACTGAAGGATAGGGGACTGGTTAGAATGAAGGTACTGATAGAGTTTGTTGGTGGTCAAGACAAATGTCTATCATCTTAATTTTTGTTTAGGCAGAGTGATGTCAAGAGCAAAGCATATGGGAAGAAAATATGTTTCATGACATCATCATATCTCTATGCTGAAGGAAAGAGGAGCCTTCATCTCCTCGGCAGAATTGGACAGCTGTAGTTGGAAGAATTACAGTATATCTGGGTTAAAGCTCATTAATCCATATCATAGATTACAAGGTCCTCATTTCAATAACAAAGGCTTAGTTATATTTAATTTTGCTTAAAGATGTAAGATATTTTTTACTACTGCAGATAAGCAAATCAGTTATTCTCAGTTTTTTCACTTTGTGTATCTATCCAATTCAGTTCACTGGATCATTCTTTTTTGTAAAATTCACACCAATTTTCCTAGTGTATTTTGGTGCTCCTCTTATAAACACATTTTTGTTTGCAGTTTTGTGATATAAACAAATCTTTCTAATATTTCCACTGAATTTCAGAAGATAATTGTATTGTAAAATAATTTCTTTACCATCTGTATTTTTTTTCCAAGTTTTTTTAACGAATCAACATCATCAGGCTTCAAACAGCGAGTCAGAAAGGGTTACAAAACAGTATAAATTGAGGGCTTTCCCATGAGTACGGTGATTGGGAGGGGTAGATATGGTGGGAGCAGAGGGGCTGGCAGCACCCGGACACGCGTGCCCGCTGTCTCCAAGCGGTTGCGCTTTCCGTCCCTCATAGCCCATCTTGCAGACCTGGTGGCATGGGAGTGCAGGGCCCTGGGCTCAGGTTGGTTTCTTTTAATGCCAGGTCTGTAGTAAATAAAGCCCCTCTAATATAAGATTTAATACAGGAAGAGGGAGCTGACCTGCTTGCATCATGGAGACCTGGTTGGGCCAAGAAGGAGGCGTTCCACTTTCTGAACTGTGTAGGGTAGGTGTAGTCCAGGGTAGGGGTGGTGGACTGGCGGTGATAATTAAAGAAGGCCTCAGGCCTAGGGAGGCCACTGTTCCTCAGATAGGTGGGTGTGAGTCCTTTGTTTGAGATTGGGTACAGGGGTTCAGGTGGGCTTATTGATTACGTACCTACCTCCCAGCTGCGCATCATCAGCCCTGGCTGAGCTGCTCGAGATGTTAGCCTGGTTGGCGGTTGAGCTCCCCAGGCTTATAGTCCTGGGGGACTTTAATCTGCCTTCTCTTGGCACAACATCCGAGTTAGCTCAGGAGTTCATGGCCTCCATGACAGCCTTGGATCTGACCCAGTTAATTCCGGACCCGACATACTGGGGGAAACACGCTCGATCTGGTTTTTGTCTCTGGACAGTGGTTTAATGATTTGGGAATGGGGGATTTAGACATTCAACCCCTGTCATGGACAGATCATTACTTTTTTACTTTACTTTTATTGGATTTTTATGCCACCCTTCTCCCGAAGGACTCGGGGCAGTGCACAAGCATAAAAACA
>JANHFQ010006703.1:31928-42758 GCA_032468035.1 Aparallactus werneri | reverse complement strand
ACGGGAGCTCACTCCGTTACGCAGCACTCGGGATTCGAACAACCAAACTGCCGACCTTTCTGATCGACAAGCTCAGCGTCTTACCCACTGAGCCACTGCGTCATTATTGATAGACAAAATGATGTTATATAAGTGGCACATGTTTTACTGGATAGAATTGAAATTGATTCAAATGTGGAATTAAAAATTATACTAGAAGGATATGGAAAAAGATGAAATATTGAGTATACCAATATTTGGTATTGGCTGATATTTTGATAACTAAAAAGGACATACAAATAAAAGCACAATAAGTTACAACAACCAAGGTTTAATCTTCATTAAGACTATTTTGGTGATAATTATAAATTTTGTTTTAAAGTGTTGCAATAAGTGTATAAAATTTAGATATCATTTATTCATTTATTCAAGCAATATATATGATCACCAAACTAAAAAATGCAACTCTGCAGCTATATACTACTAATTTAAAAAATATAACAAAACCACTACAACACAAAAAAAACCAGCATGAACAAAAGCTAAAAATAAGACATATTCAAAATCCCAAATCACTTTCCAGTTGTGCTCATCCAAAATCTTGGTGCTTTAAGGTAGGAAGAGTCAAGTTGATAGCCTTTATATTCTAAGAAATGGAATCTTTCTTAGCTAAACTCCAGCACTGAAGAATACCTGGACTAAATAACTTCATACTTATTGGGGATATAAAAGGCTAAGCAAATTCATTTTATATCTGACATGATAGCAGTGTTCCAATATTTGAGGGGCTGTCACAGAGAGGAGTGGGTCAGCCTATTTTCCAAAGCACCTGAAGGCCAGACATGGAATAATAGGTGGAAATTGATCAAGGAGAGATTCAACCTAGAAACAAGCAAAAAATTTCTGATAGTGAGAACATTCAACCAATGGAACAGCTTGCCTTCGGAAGTTGTGGGAGCTTCATCACTGGAAGCTTTCAAGAAGAGACTGGACTGCCATCTGTCAGAAAAGGTGTAGGGTCTCCTGCTTGGGCAGGGGGTTGGACTAGATGACCTACAAGGTCCCTTCCAACTCTCTTAATCTGTTAATCCAGGTAATATGGTACTTTACAAAAGCTTTTGAAGATAATATAATGCTCCTTCAATCAAAATAATGGCCATTCTGCTTGAAAGGGAAGGAAGCAACTCCTATTAACCTACAGGTAGTCTTCGCTTAGCAACCCCCATTGGGACAGCAACTCTGTTTTTATTTTTATTATTTTATTATTTATTTGGACTTTTATGCCGCCCCTCTCCTGAAGGACTCGGGGTTGCGTACAAGCATAAAAACAGACAATACAAAATTTAAAAATATATTAAATAAATAATCCAAATAAATCCAATTTTTTTTAAAAGGTGAGAAAAACAATTTAAAATTTAAAACATTTAAAAACAGTTAAAAGGCCAGACGTGTTACCCTAGTGTACTTGATTAAAAAGCCACATCTTCAGGGCATGGTGGAAGAATCGTAAAGGATCCTGTTGCTAAAATCGTGATCACTAAGCAAAACATCACAGGATCATGGCATACAATGTCACTTCCCATTTGGTTGCTAAGTAAGTCAGTGTGATTTATTAAGCATCCCAGGATGATTGCACTGCTGAATTCTCCACTGACTCTGATTACCAGAAGCCAGCTGTGAAAGTGACAAATGGCAATCACATGATCAGGTCTCAGTCACATCACACATTCTATTATGTCACCAACTGTTTTATGATAATTTTTATGTCATAAAGTGTTTTATAAAATTTGCCAAATTTCAGTTCCACAACTCCCAGATTTTAGACAGATTCTTCAACAACTGTTCCTCTATGTAGTGTATCATTTTGCCCTGTTAAAAGATACTGGAAAGAAAGTTTTAATAGTATAGGGGTGTATTTAAAAACAAAAAACGAAGGAACTTTCCCCTTTATTCACAGCAAGTATATTCAATATTAACAACTTACCACTGCGTATTAAGAGATAACAAATACAACTTCATTCCATATGTACTTCATATGTTACAGACCCATCTAAAGAGTTTTAATTTTGAAAGAACCCTGACATAGTCCACTATACCTGAATGTAATCATTTGACACTTCTAACTATCAAGGCAGTGTTAGAATGATTTACTGCTAGTCATTACTTTTAAGATTTATTCCTGGTAGAAGAAACCCTAAAGCAGAACTTTCTCTTAAATCTGCCAAGGTTATTTTGAGTGGAATAAACATCTTTGTTATTCTTTTACTAACAATGCTTTTACAACTCCTTTTCCCTCAAGCGATTTGAAAAAAAATATTTTAACCTGTATTGTATTGTGATATGTTTTTTTCACAGCTTTTCAATATGTTTATTCTTCTAATCTCTCCAAAATGTAAGGTTCCTTGACCAGATTGGAAAAGTACTTTAAACAAAAGGTTTATTTAAAAAACCTTTAAAAAGAATACATTTAAAAACACAATCACTCAATAGCACAGGAAATATTTTGAAGCATGATGCACTTTTATTAACAATTTCTATTCTGAGCAAAGAGTATAGTGCTATTTATTGTTGTTGTTTCTTTCCTAATGTTACACCATTGGACAAATGGGAAGAAAGGCTCTTGCCGAATAGAAAGAAGTTTCTTCCCACTCTCACAGTAAAAACCTCAATAGTCAAGCAAAAGGATCAGCAGACTACAAGTTTAATCAAACCAAGCTACTTTCACCCATAGGACAAATATTTCTAAGCCTTGAATTGGTATGTAAATCCATTGGGCATAGCTGTCATTGTTCCTTTCCCTGCTTCATGTCATTGCTTCATTATGGATAAAGGTGTCATCATCCATAAAGAGTCTCCTGGGCTTTAAGAAAGACAGAACAATCTATATTCATGAGTCTAGGGAGAAAGAAGAACTGCCTGCCCAGATCCATAAGGGCTAAATGGAGACTTCCTAAAGAAGCCTCTGGAATTGGAGAAAATAAAGTGATAAGAAAAAGAATGAAAAGGGGTATTTGTAAGTCACCAATAAAAACAGAAATTCACTGGCATTCTGTCCCCTCTCTTTGAGTGATGTCATTATGATCTTTCTGCAGCATTTTGTCATTAAATTATGTAAAAAAATAGGTAAAGGAAACAGACTGGAGATGATCAGACACTGAGAGCCATATTAATTTTTTGCAGAATATAATTTTTTTGATCAGTTAGCAATGTTAAATTTCTGTTCCTTTAAAACAGGGTCTGCTGGGTGCCTATGCATAAATATACTTCATTATGGCAGGTATATGCTAATATAAACCTCATATTCGAAGCTCAAATAATTTGCATAAAATAATATTTGATCTCCAGTCTATTGTAACTGAATTTCTGACTGAAGAAGCCACAGGCTAGATTGAAAGTGCCTTGATCAGGCATTTCTTGGGCAATTGTTTCGTGCCTTCCTAAACAGTGGAATGTGCATGCAAATATTATGCTGTTGTTAAAGCAGGGACTTGGTTGTGCTCAATTGAGGGGGTGGAGAAAGAAGAGGACAGTGAGCCAGTAAGGTGGAAGCTGGCAGCGGTAGTGCAGCCCTCATTGTGTTGTCCTATGGAGGCTAAAACATATGAAGAATGGTTTCAGGAATTGGGTATGTCTACCTTAATGAAAAGAAGGACTAGGGGTGACATGATAGCAGTGTTCCAATATCGCAAGGGTTGCCACAAAGAGGAGGGGGTCAAGTTGTTCTCCAAAGCACCAGTAGGCAAGACAAGAAACAATGGATGGAAACTAACCAAGGAGAGAAGCAACTAGAACTAATAAGGACAAATTTCCTGACAGAACAATTAATCAGTGGAATGACTTGCCTTGAGAAGTTGTGGATGCTCCAACACGGGAAATTTTAAAGAAGAGATTGGACAATCATTTGCCTGAAATGGTATAGGGTCTCCTGCTTAAGCAGGGGGTTAGACTAGAAGACCTCCAAGGTCCCTTCCAACTCTGTTATTCTGTTATCTATAGTACACCCAGAGAACGCAGCAGAATGGTACAAAAGGAAGCACAGTGAAAGATGAAGAATGTTAGAAATTAAGCTAGAAGCTGTAGTAATTATCTTAAATTTTATTACGGACAAATATAGATATATAGGGGTTGTGCCTGTTTTGTTACATGTCCTTACCAAGTTTGTTTCCTTTTTCCAGCTGAGTAGGCATATAATTCAATATTTCAAGTTGTTCTTGAGTTGTTTTTTTTAAAAAGTATTTCTTAACAGTCTCTCTATCCAGTTCTCAGGAACAGGTCCAGAGAGCAAAAGACAAAAAAATAAACTAAGAAAACGCATAAGTTTTTAGCCTAAATATTTGACTAGCACTTCCTTGGGTGCTGCTCCCTTATATCTGCTGTACTCACTGGGAGGCCCTTGCAGAGTAAACTTGTGCTAACCTGGAGGAGGAAAGCACAGGGGGAAAGAAGCAGATGTCTGGTGACATCTTGGCAAATGTAAAGCAGCTGCTTTCCCCAAGAAATGCCAAAAGGAGCATCGCTATCTAAATAGCCTGCTGTGTATATATGTTTGTAGCTCTTTTCTTTTTTCTTCTGTTAGCAGGAATGGTTCAGATTCTCAGCCTGTCTGCAAAAGCATAGTAGTTATTCACCAGTCTTCCTCACGCGTAGGCCATGCTACTTTCTCTGGGACAGCAATTAGCATAGCAAAATAATCCTATTAGAAAGCATGCCTAACAATGGAAAAATAATTTAATTTCCTTTCATAGAGGTATATTTTCCCTGCCGCCTTCCATGAATCTCTGTATTAGATTGCCAATGCTAAAAATTCTAAGTGGTAAAGGGAAATGTAAAAGAAAACTCTGTAGGGGTATTTTATTTATTTATTGTTAAAATTTATATGCCGCCCACCTCCTCACGGACTTCTACAGTATTGTGATGTTGCACCAATTGCTGAATGAGTAGTCAGTGACTGAGGGTTACCTGTACTAATGATACTGAGTCCCAAACTTAAAGGATTTCTCTATGGTGTGGTGTAAAAGTAAGGCCCATGCTTGCTTGGAAATTATGGGAGTTAAAAGTCCACACATTTTAACATTGCTAAGGTTGAGAAACTTTGATCTAGACCTAGCCAGCATTCAGGCCAGGATTCATAGTAGAGACAGTTGATGCCTCCATTCTTGTGTTTTTTGATCTCTTTAATAGCATTCAGTACTATCAACTACAATATCCTGGACTGGCTCTGGAGGTTGAGAATTGGGGGCACCGTGTTGTATCTTTCTTTGTGGCTAGTTCCAGTGAATGGTGATAGTTATGGGGTACATTAGGGATCAACAATCTCTTTTTCAGCATTTTCATGAAACCACTGGGTGAGGTCATCTACGGGTTGCACTTCATTGTGGCCTATCTTCAGAAAGGCCTACATGTTTACCTTCTTTTTGCACAGTCCCCATCTCACTTATCCACTGAGGTGTTTGCTCAAATAAATGTTCTGCATCTCAGGCTTCTGGCTTAATTGCCCCAGAGAGACCTTTGCAACACTCCTTTGAAAACTTTATTTTCCCACGGGTTTGCAAGCCAAGCTGTCCTTGGTAACAGTTAAGGAACAGTACGAAGGCTTTCAATCAAACGCTCCCTTTTCTTCTTCCTGTCAGAAAGAATGTTATTCTTCCAAGCAGCTGGTTGTTACTTGTATCCCAGTTGTCTAACACAGAAGCTCACCGGTTATCAATTAATCATGGAAAGGAAATATGTACAGTGTTTCTGGAAGTGAGGCACTATGTTCTGAAGCTGCTTTGTTTTTTGAACATGAATGACTTGGAAGAGTTTGCTCATTGTTGAGAGTCAAGTGATGTAATTGTGCTTGAAAGCCAATGAAACACAGTGACAGAGAGTTTTGGCTTGAGTAAAACATTGCTTGGCTGGATCAGACCAAAAACTCTGCAGCTTGTTTAAAACATCAGCCACCTGATAGTCCTGAGAAACGAAAAGGTGGTAGAAGGTAGGGGAGGGCGTGTAAGTGAAAACCTATTTTATTGCTCTGTCTCTCGACCTTTACAATAATCACTCAGTACATGGAGATTTTACCATCCTCATTTTTTAGAATATTATTTTATAACATCCTCATTGTTGTTGCCTTTCATAGCTAATTCTATTTGCCTATCCCAGTTTTCCTTTTTCTGAAGTCTGAATATTAATATTATTGTGCCTTACAGATTTATTATGGCAAGGAAAACAATCTGGTCAAAATTTTAGACAATTCTTATTGGGACATGACTCGAAATGTTTTTCTGCTTACTCAAGAGCAATTCCAGGAACATTATTAAACAGCATATCTGAATACATTTTATATTAAATGTAACAGTTCTGGATCAATACGGTAGCAGTGCAGCTGCCTTTAAAATCTGGAAAGATAGCAGGTTTAAACATATTCATTTAATACAGCTTTTGCTCCCTAATACAAACAGCCTTTTACAGTATATCTCTCAGATTTATTTATTACATGTATATCCTACCACAATCCCACAGGATTTGTGATTCAGTGAGATTGAATTGTAGCTGGTTTTCTCTAGATGCTATCTAACCCTTACAGCCCCCAAGCCTTAGGGCAGGACCTCAGTTGCCTCACTAGAACGGCCTGCAAAAGAGACCTCAACTATTGGCTTCAATATAGATGTTAAACAAAAAGGAGAAGAGATATAACTTAACCTTTTTTCATAAAAGACACTTTGTGGTTCTTCACCACATCTCGGTAACCACTTATAAAAATATAATATTGGAGACTGGGTTGTAGTTATTTAACATCTCAAGGGGGGATTGGTAGGTCATTTGATAAGATCTGTCCAATATGGTTGAACCTCTAACATGGCTCTCATCACAAATGAAATATATGTATGCCAGGATAATGTTGCAGGATCCAATATGGGTCGGTCAGTGGGAAAACTCTTCTGAGTTTTCAGGCTCGTGCTGAAGCCCATCCTCCGTGAACTTCTCTCTAGCAGAGTATGTGTCTCTTATCCTCCATGGAGTGCAAGTCCCACAACCGCATCAAGATTGTGCCTGACTGGGTTTTTTAATTATTATTTTATTTATTTGTGTTCTCTTTATTGTTTAGAGTAATGACAGCTTTCTGATATTTTTACTATAGCAGGTACCCCTCACACCAACCCATATGTGGAGTCAACATTTTCACAAACCACTATTAACCACACCACATTCAATACAACTGAATTTCCAACATCCCCCAACACATTCTAATCCTTCTGAAATATGGAAATTGGTATTTATATCAGGGGTATCCAACCATGGCAACTTTAAGCCTGGCAGACTTCAACTCCCAGAAAGCTTAAAGTTGCCAAGGTTGGAGACCCCTGTTCTATATGGAGCTACTTCCATCAGTCCCAGGAATAATGTTTCCATCCACCTGGTTCACATTTATATTCTGGGGCAGACCTCCCTCCAGCTCTTTTCCAAGGGGCCAGTCATAGGACAACAGTCCATTCCACTAAGCAGATTGATGTAACAGAACAACAGCTAGTGCACCGAGAAGTAGCCATGGCATAAGAATCTCTGGGGCACCCCTGTATCTCGGCTTTCCCTTTGTGTCATCCCTAATTGCCCTCTGTTGGTTTGGTTCCCATCAGGTTGTATACTGGGAGCAACCCAGAGTCAATTTGGAGACAGGGGGAGTTCAAGTTTCCACAAGAAGCAATAGGTGGAAACTAATCAAAGAGAGAAGCAACCCAGAACTAAGAAATTTCCTGATACTTAGAACAATTAATCAGTAGAACAACTTACCTCCAGAAGTTGTAAATGCTCCAACATTGGAAGTTTTTAAGAAGTGATAGGATAACCATTTGTCTGAAATGGTATAGAGGGTTTCCTTAGGTTAGACTAGAAGGTCCTTTCCAACTTTGCTATTCTATTCTACTCTATTCTACTCTACTCTACTCTACTCTACTGTATTCTATTCTATTTGAATTTTTAACTACTACTACTATTATTGCTATTACTTATTCTTTTACTGAATTGACTGTGAAATACAGTCTCTTGCATATGTATGTGTTTACATACTGTACCCAGAGATTCGCTTGCTTCTTTGCCCCCGTCTATTCCTAGCTGATCCAATCTTTGTTATAATGATAGAAAGAGATACTGGCATAATGATGCCTTACCCTGTCTCTCTTTGCTGCTAGCTGGTGTTTTGTGTGTAGAGAAAAGCAGGAAACTGTGGCCTGTGGATGAGACAAGGCTAGTGTCATGAGCTCAGGGCGGTAACCCTGAGTTTTCCAGGCCATTCTGGTTGTGCAATAAATAAGTAATAGTGACAGGCTCAGTGGAATACCTTCTAGCGACTAAGGAAAGGAAACAAAAATCTACAATTTTGAAATATTAATAGTTGAGACTGCCAGGGTGGCAGCTGCAATTTATGATCAAACTCTGTCTCCCTTTTAGGTGTATGTGTGGCACATACGACACATTGGTAAAATGGATAGATTGCATGCTTCTGTAGTAGGTTTTTTTTTACCCGAAAACTGCAAAATGTGAAGAAATGCAATTGATATTAAAGAAGACATAAGTTTTAAGGCAAAAGAAGTATTGAAATCATAAAGAGAGCAGACACAGAAACCTGAGTGTCATGTGAAGTGGCAAATGGTGAAGATAAAAAGAACTGGGCTAGAATAACCTATATCAGGCCAGCTCCGGGGTGTCATATACCTTATTTTACTGAGCCCTATAATAGAAAGCCATAAGAAAAAGATATCTATTTGAAGGCATCTTCCATTTGAAGATCTGTGTAAAAAAGAATTCTAAGAAGGCTGCTAATTAACTTTGACAGGAGATTGAAAAGGCACAAATATTATTTGGTCATAGTCTAGCTATTATGATATTATTTTATTGTATTATATTTAACTGGTATTGGTTATTACATATATAGTACTTGTATGTATGGACCATCAGATTTGTTAAGATCTTTTTGTCCTTCTCAGTATGGCATAAGCAGCCCTCCTACTATTCTGTCATACTGAAACTAAACCGAAACATCCCTGAGCATCTGCATCAGAAGTAGAAATTGGGATGTTGTAAAGGCATTTGGGAATTTTGAGAACATGAAGACAAATTCCAGATAAAAGGATATTAAACTGTATGAAAGAAGCTTAATGAAAATGTAGTCCTTTCTGGGGGTTGTTTTTTTGTTTGGTTTGGAGCTTGACCATGGCTGTAAGAAGATAAAATGAAAGAGGTAGACAACCAGAGAATATTTTATCTTATTCATATTTGCCTAAATAACATTTCGGAATGCTCTTTTGCTTGGAGATTTTTGAATTTCTCAAATAGGTTACAGACAATCTCAGAAACTCTTAGAGAACAAAATCAACAACACTTGCTTGGCTGTGCTCTTACTCTACCGAGTCTGTTCTGTGGCACCTTATATTTTCATAGCACTTGACCTAAGTTTCAAAAATGTCTTTCAGCCGTTGCTTGCCTACCATGTCAAGTATATTTCAACAACCCTCCAAGGCACCCAGTTTATTGCAAGGGCACAAACCTCATTCACTGGAGCACAGCAACGACATCCTCCATTGTCAACTTTATTTGACTCAGCACAAACAAGTTTCCACCACTCTTTTTCTGCAGGCAAAACAGGGATACATGTGGAGAATTTTAATTGCCTTTTGCTTTCAGGTCCCAAGCACAGGGAAGTATTTGTTGATGTGATTTTAAAAATAGAACATAGGCCATGAGCCATTAGTAAATTAGTTCTTGGTTACAGCAGACAATGCTATTGATTTATTATTATGTTAGCCCTAGGAACTATGCAACTTATATTCCTGGGTTAAAGATACGTTCCTTCCAATCATGTATAGCAGCCCATTTAGTATTGGAGACAAATGGTAGAAATGCAGGACACTGGCCAGCAATGAACTCTCTTCATTTGAGCCTCATCTTTAAGTTAGTTAAAATTGTCCTTTTACAAGGGTGTGTATACAAAACCCCCAAATTCACTTCTTGGCTTTCCTTCTTAGGACCAGAGAAACTCTGTCAAACACTGTTATCAAATGATCTTAGCAAAAACTTAAGTCTAGGCAAAAATGCCTAGATGACCCATTGATCTCTTAGTAACAAAAGATGTATTCTGATTTTCTTCCATAATTCAGTCCTGGTCTGGGTATATTATGTCACTCAACTTACATAAGATGAATTTAAATTAGCCTAAATCTCTGTTGAATAAACATGGCAAAGCAACTGTGAAGTTTTTCTGTCTCCTTGAATTGGCCTTTCAAGATGGCCTCCTATGAAGATGACTCTGCCTGTAACCTGCATACATTTCTTTCAGGAATTGAACTGCATCAGTGCCCTGGAGCTCCTTTTATGGCTGTAAAGATTTGAGTACAAAATGTATAGACTCCTCCTATTAAGACTACAATTTAATAACTTGTGATAAGTCTCATTTGTGATAAGTGATAAGTCTCAGTCTCATTTTAAATAAACATGTTTGAATTATGGGTAAGAATAAGTGTGAAGGGCATTCTTGATGTACTCAGAAGAGGCCCATATCATTTTTTGATCATCCACTCTAATTATATTTCACTGGAAGGTCAGGATAATTTTGCACATTAAAATAATATATGTGATCAATTTATATGTTTTAATTTTGTAGAAACTTGCATCTCTGCACTTCTACAACTCAACCTGATCTTCTAGTCCATTTTGAAGGAATTGGAGTGCAAGTCCTACAAGTTACTTTGTATCAGTGTATCAGCAAAGATACTAGTGGAGGTGACAGTATTCCAGCTGAACTATTCAAAATCTTAAAAGATGATGCAGTAAAAGTGCTACATTCAATATGCCAGCAAATTTGGAAAACTCAAC
>JANHFQ010006701.1:1517-15049 GCA_032468035.1 Aparallactus werneri | reverse complement strand
TCGAACCACCAAACTGCCGACCTTTCTGATCGACAAGCTCAGCGTCTTATCCACTGAGCCACTGCGTCCCTTTTAATATAAGCATATTGATGCCTTTAAACATGTTCAGATTCCATTTTTAGGTAGAAATATTAGAAGTGAACTGTCCTGAGATATTTATTGTTTATATATTTATGAAAGTGTTGGAAAATATCATCACTAATATTTTTTTCAGTTATTTGTCTTAAGATAATCAAAGATTCAACAAAACAAAATATTTAAATTTAGGGTTTTAAAAAAAAATCTTAATATTTCTGACCTGTGTTTCATGCTGTTTAAAACTAGCTCAGTGGACAGATGATAATGGTTGTTTCTAGTGCAACCTGCTAAACTATTAAGCATTACAAATCAGACCAACTGATGTTGCAGAACCTGTTTAGTTAATTTTATATTGGCATATACCGGTAACTCCTCCTCATTTTTTGATATCCTTAAGATGAGAGAAAAAGAGAAATTAATCAAATCCAAGCTGGAGTTTTAATTTTTCCATGGAACAATTAGGTTCAAAATTAGGAAGAATCCATGAATAGACACCAAAAGCTGGTTTGTATTTTATCCCTTTTCTTAGAATCTTTAGTCCCCCCTCTAGTGTTCAATTTCTAAAATAATACCGGTAGTTATGTATTTTTGTTATAAATCAATACAGCCAAAATAATTTTGGTTCTTATGAGAAGCTATTCATTTTTTATAGTTGATTCCAAAATCTTTTAGCAAAAGTCAATATTCCCAATTTAACTGGCCGCGTGATCCATTTGTAACTTTCTTACATCAAAATCTCATTTAGTTTTTTGCTGTTTATTTCAAATTCTTTACATTCTTAAGCTTATAATTATTTTTTCTGTTCAGAGTTGAAGTTGAACTCACCTGGTGAAATTTCAAACTAATTGGCAATTTCCGAAAGCGAGTCTTGCAATGTTAGTAGCCTTTAAAAGAATCCACAACAGTTGTGATCAAGTTAGCTAATCCCTCCATCTCCCAACCTCTAGCTCTAACCCATAGAAGGGGCCTCTGGTCCTTTCATCAATTATATGCATGAGTAATTTAGTTTCACCATTCAGCCTCAATGCATAAATGTTTGCAGGATCGTGTTCTTAAGACCCCTTCAATTAAACCCTTACGGGATAATAGCCTGCATTTGAGACACTAGCTTGTACTGACATGACAGATGGGGAAAAGAAACAAACAATAATAATTAGTTGTTCATTTTGATATACTTGTTATCTACTCAGAGGGAGAAAAAGAGTGAAACAATAATTTCCAGGGTCATTATGTAAAAGTTAGCAAATATATCTATTTGTCATGTTCTTGAATACTTTTGAAATGATATGTGACGGTCCATATACATGGGTGCTGTTTGTGCCTTTTCTATACAAAATCTTTACTAAATATATATAGCATGTGTACTTATGAGACACACAGTGATGATAGAACTATCCATCTCTAAATTCTTGCCATTTCTGAGCAGAAATTCGAGGCAGCAAACGTCTCAATGTGAAATCCATAAAATCCATAAAAGGAGATCTACTACTGAAATACTAGGATAAATAGCTGGTTTGCATTGCCCCTGGTCTTTATCCAACACTGAGAATAGACTGCTGTTTTATCAAAAGAGGAATAAATTGCTGTTATTGTGATGTTAGCCCATCACTTGGCATTGCAATTCAGGTTTTTGTGAGAAAGAAATGTATGATCTAACTGCGATTTGACCTGTGCCTTCTGCGATCCATATAGGTGCTCTAATGGAGCATAAGAAAGTGTGGAATGTACCATCATGTAAACTGATGGTAAAGAAATGCACTTGAGGAAAAGATGGAAGGGCATGGGAGTTTGTGTGCAACTTATTAAACCAGAGAAGAGAAGCAACAATTCAGGGGTAATCATTTTATTTTCAAATACTTTGCCAATCAAGCACACAATGAAGTGTAATACCATTTGGTTTTTTCCCCAGAGACTTTTAAAAACAGTTTGTTTTTTTAAAATGAGATGATAAGCTACTTAAGATGCCAAAAAGTGTTTCTTAAACCAGCAAGAAAACAAATCGAAATAGTTTTGTCTTAGGCGTTGAAAGGCAGGCATTGCTTCTGGGACAAAAAAGATGTGGGCTATGCCCAATGTTAAGAGATATTTTTGGGGAATGAGAAAGCCCACAACTGCTACAATACCCAACATTTCTCACACAACGATCTATTTTTTAATAGTAAGTTAGGGAACAGTTGCAGTTAGATTTCAGAACTGATAAAGACCTCACTTTTCATTCATAGTCAGAGCACTCTTCTTGTACCTAAACAGATAATAAGTACTCAGCACACTCCCCCTTCTTGACACAACACACTGAGACTAATCACACATAATTGGAGAGGAGGAGCAGAGGGCTGGCCAACGCATTGTGTCCGGAGGACAAATGGTCAGTTTATGAGGCTTTGGTTTTAATTTGGCAATAATTTCTAATACATCTACTGAGAGAGGATAAAAAAAATCCACCCCAAAATAAAAACTCAACAATAAAACTCCAAAATCCCAAATCCTGTTGTAAAAAAAAATAATCAGATGAACAAACTGAGTTTGAAAAATTTCATTCTGAAAAGAAAACCCAAAAGGTAATTTTCAAAAAATAGCCTAAGGGATAATGGTAAAATAAGACAAACCCTTCATGGAATATGATATGATCTCAAATGTTGAACAGATATCAGTATCTGTTTTTTTTCACTTACTTGAACAATAAATCATTTAGCATTTTGCAGTTGGTCAAACACATTCTTCCAGATGCAACAGAAAAAAACATTTTTGTCACAATGAAGAAGTCATGTGCGAAATGACAGCTACAAAGGAAAATAGAGCTCTTAAGACTTCCAGCTCTCTTTTTTAATATAATGAACCCAAAGTTATGAGAATGATTTATTCTACATTGCTCAGAGTTTACCTTTCCCATGAAATTATTATATACAGTCCATTTTGTAGTAAAAAATATTGTCTTCCCATATTCTATCCTTCTTTGGTTAAAACAAGAAAAAACGGGTAGTGGAGATTGGGATCATAAATATCTTTTTCTTCTTTTTTCAGCTGCAAATAAAGAAACAGAAAGCAACAGTCAATTTATTTTAATCATAGAAACATAATCTTTGCTGGGAAGTCTGATTTTTTTTGTTGGATGAGTGGGTATCAAAGGAGTAAATAAACATTTGGCATAATTTTTATTTTTGTTTTTTATAATCACCAGTAATCAAAATTGCTGGTGAGAAAATATCATGCAGGGAGTAAATAATACTCATCTGGAATGTACAAATAAATGAAAGCTAAACTGTCTCCTAAAGAATAAGTTTTTAAATTTATGATAGATAGAACACTAAGATCATCAACAATTCTCAAACTTCAGTAGTTTTACATACTAATTCAGACTTAATTCTTTGGACATAGAACAGTGCAGCATATTCTTAGCAACAAAAACAAAGGTTATGTGAACTCTATAACTCAGTCAATGTGACATGTATTCATTCTTAAAACAAGTATTCATTTAGCCAGCTCTCCAGTGAGAACTTATTTACCAAGTAGTTGAATTTGGCATATATTTTCTACAGGCACAAACTACTGAATTCAAGAAGCTATCCAGATGAAAATCAAGTCATCTTAACATTTAAAAAGACTTCACTGAAACAATTTTGTGTGTTTGGGAAGAGGGAGGGAGGGAGGCAACACAAAATCGAAAAATAAGAGAATAAGAATATGAAGTAGTGTTCCTTTTTCTTTAATATATAATAAGTAATATTACATTACATATGTACTACATACGTATGTATACATATGTGTACTACAATATTATATATTTTAAAAAAGCTTTTGACATTTCTTTTTAGCCATTATATAAACATGAATTTACCAATGTCCTATTGTTTAATTCTGAGGAATAATTTACCATTTATGAGTAGTACAGTTTTCCCAACAACAATATTAGTCTGTTCAAATTCTCAGCCATGTTAAAATGACAATTTGGTTCTCTAATGTCTTCAATATTAGCACAAAGAGTTCTGTGTGAATAAAATGGCTCATTAATTTTATAATAATATGCAGCATTTTAAATAATATCCAACTTATTGTTCAGGTAATGTTATTCTTGACATTCTGAGCCCAATTAATTATTGTAATTTTATGAAAACAGGAAAAAAAACACCTCATGAACCCATCCTTTGATGTACTTTGGCTGATGTACTTTGTTTTACAAGGGCATAGCAAATACTAAAATGTTGGTTAATACCAGAAATTAACTGTTTTTGTTTTGTTTTTTTGGGGGGGGGCATGAATTTTCATGGGATAAATTTCAAGTGATCTCTTGAAGGACCAAAAACACTCCATTGTTATAAAGGTTGGCGATGATAATAATAAAGAAACACTTCATTTTTTAGAAAAGTATACAACATAATTTCCAGTTTTCCCCAGTTGCATCTTAAGGTCTGTTTTTTTTAGAAAGGAAACTACATTTCCTTGAGGACTAAACTTCAAATGGCCAATCCTATTGCTCATAATCTTCTCTACCCTAGATGTGTCTTGGGTCAGCAGCTTCACTAACCTACATCCAGAAATAGTATCTTGTAAGCCCATAAGGAAAAAAATGTTTTTGTTTAGGAATGCTGCAGATCTGGTCTGCCCCCATGTCTCTTTTAACCTGAATTCTCTAGTGACCTCTGGTGGCCAGTCCAAAGGCTCCATTGCAGAGTTTGAACACAACCCAGACCAGGCTTCACTATTCCAGATTAGCAGGGGGATGTTAAACAAATAAATGCCACAAAGGCATGTATTACTGCAACCTGTTATCCAGTTGTAAGTGCATTGGAAACATAACATTATTGAACTCATATATGCATACACAGAAGCATTTGTAAACACTGCATATGCTTCAGTCCAGAATATTATGTAGAGTGTTATTGCGCACATCATGGTTGCACTTCTGAGCCCAATTAATTATTGTAATTTTATGAAACGGGGGAAAAAACCCTTGTGAGCCCACCCTTTGAATTGCACGAACAACTAAAAGCAAATTGTGAATAAAACAATTTTTCAATTTTGGAGGCAAGAAAAGGGAGGAGAGCAAGAGAGGCCTAGGAGAACTGAAATAAATTATATGGCCACTCTTAGTAGCATTATGCTTTCCCTCCTAATTGGATGTAACACACTCAGACCCACAGGGTGAACAGCAGCAACGGGAGCGGAATTCATACTGTTTACCCTTTACAGTAGTCACAATTATTAACCGTGCACCAGACACATTATAAGCACTAGCCACTCGTAATGTGGTATTTCAAATAGATAAGGAGAAAGGCAATATAACTATTCTTTTGAATTACATTCTGCTCTCATACCACAGCCTCAGCCATTGCTTTTGTTTAGAATACCATCCCGACTTTGCTTTGTCCCTGTTAAAACATGAATCTGTGCTACCTTCATCTTATATTTTGGTTACTTATCTCAGGAGAAGGGAAATATTGAATCTTTAATGAAATATACCCAGTTTTCAATGTATATTTGGCGAAGAAGCATAACCTGCATCTCCTTTTTTAAAAAATGCATTAACTATTAAGAAAATATTCCAGAGGTTAGTGTGAGAGTGATGCGTTGTGAAACCCAACCTGGGAAAAGGATGTGTCTATAGTTTTTAAACAAAAGCACAATGATAAAGTATAGGCCCAGTTTTGATTACAGGCTTGTTTTTTGAAACGGAAATAAAATTTCACAGCTAACAATGAGAGGTGAAAAGTTTAAGAGGCAAAGCTGTTCCTCCTGATCACTGCCTGTTAATCAGCTTCATGGGTGGTTGCCTAAATCTGTGGATTTTTTTTTATTGTTGTTACTTGCACTACTGTCAAGATTGTAACTAATTTCCCCCCCTCTTCTGTGAGGAGGGGTGAATAACTCGCCATAGAAGGCAGCTGTGGATGAGTGACATGAAGCACTAATGCAGAGGGCAAAATTAAAATTCATGAATCTCTTCACAACCATTTGTGTAACAAGATTAAGACGGGACAGCAGAAAATAGCTGCATTATCAGGCTTCTTACAGTTCTCCAGCTGGTTACGCTCTATTCCAAAACAGTAGGGATAAGAGGATAACACGGAGCCGAAAGGAAAATGTCTCTCCTTCATTTGGGAGAAAACACATCCGAGGAAAAGATGAAGCTTGCAACCAGAAAGAATGATACTACTTAACAACCAAACTTTCCACATAAATCCAGCAACAAAAAAAAATGAAGGTTCCAGTCAGCCCAGCAGCCTTGCAATTGGAAAGCCCCCCTCCCCTCTTGTTCTTGGAAGAAGAGAGAAGAAAATTCCAAAAAGTAGGTATATCAGCCATCATCAGTTTAGGAGAAAACTAACTAATGAGCCAGAAAGATGGGGAATATTTACAACTGAGCTTGGGGGGAAAAAGTTTGATATCCAACCATAGGAGCATATAAAGTTTGCAGTATCTCTATTTTCAGCCAATACATCTTCGCCTGAGCTCTCTTCCATTGTTGCACATTGCTGTAGTGCCTCAGCTGCTGAATGCTATTGTTATTTACTGTGTAATTGTTTGTGTTGCTCTATCTTAATCCTAAAGAAGGAGTGGCTTTTTTGTTTCAAGGTCTTTCAAACTATGTACAATTTACTGAGCAAAATCTACATCAATACAACAATCAATCACTTGTATACTGCCCAGTGACTCTCACAAGGCAACCCTATATGTCGAAGTAAAATGCATGAAATTCACTGAGACTGTTTGAAACAAATAGGTGAAAAATCACTATATTTGCATTTATCTGTAATGGAGGACACTTAAGTGACATTTTTCTTCTTTTCTCAATTATTGTGTTATGAAGGAATGGATTATTGAAAAATGTACCCCTAACAAAGTTTAAACATACACTCAAGGTATTTTTTTATTTTTATTTTATTTTTGGAGAAGTAGAAAAAATTGCCCAAACCCCAGGCTCTGATTCTAATTCTTTTTCAGTTATTAATCCCTTTTTGGCATTTCAGATTTTCAGCCACCCTGGAATAATGAAAAACAAGTCTCATACAAGAGATTTCTGTGTTTGTGAGAGAATATAAATTTGATTAATAAAATAAGTTTTACACATAATTCATTAATCTCTGAGCATAAAGTTTATAATTTATATATGCCCATGTAGTGAAATGTAATGAGTATTCCTGTACATTTCCTCAAAGGGTAGCATTTCATGATTCTCAAAAAACAAAAGGACCATGCATGTGAATGGCATTGGACAGCTTAAGCCCACTCTCGTATGTGTGGGGGGGCTGGTGGCTGATCCAGCTATTTGTGATTAGGGTTTAATGATGTCATCTGAGCTCTGGATATGATGCTTCTCCTGACTAGGAACTTCCAATGGTTTTCACTGCCATAAATATCAGGTGTCCCCCTGCTTAATCATCAATATGGAACAATGCAGGGAGTTTGAGAGATATGTTGCATGGGGCACTGGGGAGAAGGATGGAAGCTAGCAGGAATGATCATGGAAGCCAGCTTCATACAATTACTTCTCTAGTGCCATTATTTCAGAATAGCTTAGCTGACACTGAATTTGCTTGCTCTGAACAGTGAATATATCTAGGATTGATACAGTTGTTCAGAGCCTCTCCTACTGTAGGAGAAACTGGGAATTGATGTAGCTCAATATGTGACCCACCAAATTAAATGCAGCCCATTATTAGTCATGTAACATAATGCTGCCAAGCAACACCTGTCTTCTTCTATTTTTGCTGTCCTAGAACTGCAACATTTCTATCAGCAATTTATCAACCAGCTATCCTTTCAAACACCACTCTGTTCTAATATGCCTTCTATTTTGTTCTGCACCAAAGGGGATGCTTTTGGTGCCCAAGTGGCTATTTTCTTCCTCATTCACAATGCATTCCTGTTTTAGTTGTGTAATTCCCCAAAACTATTTTTGCAATACGATTCCATCTACCATTCTATGCACTATCCAAGGGAAAATTTAACATGGAACACCTTGCCGCCGGAGCTTCAAGTAGCCCCTGACCTGCGATCCTTCCGCCAGGCCCTCAAGACGTGGTTGTTTAAACAAGTGTTTAACTTGAGCTGACACGTCTGGCCATTTTAAACTGTTTTAAATTTTTAAATTTTAAATTGTTGTCCCACATTTTTAAATTAGAATTTATTTATTGGATTATTAGGTTTAATTCATTTTTAAATTTTGTACTCTGTGTTTTTATATTTGTACGCCACCCCGAGTCCCTGGGAGAGGGGCGGCATAAAAATCCAAATAAATAAATAATAAATAAATAAATACTGTCCAGCCACCATGTTCTTAGGTGGCCAGGTTTCCCTTTACCACTAACTCTTCCTATTATAATTACTTTCTTCAATGAATTTCACAGCATGACATTGCCAAAATAAGTGAGACAGAGTTTTCTGATTTTTCCTTCTAGTGACATGTCTGGTGTTATGTGTTCCAGTACTTTTTTGTTAGTCACCTTTGCTGCCCAAGGAATATGCAGGAGCCTTCTCCAGCACCACATCTCAAATCAGTCGATTTTCTTCCTGTCTTGCTTATTGAAGGTCCAACTTTCACAATCTTAGGTAGCTGTAGGGAACACAGTAATCAAACCTACTTTTGGTTGCCAGGCTGATGTCCTTGCTTTTCCATATCCGACTCATTTTCAGTTTTATTTCTGCACTGCATTCACTGCTCTGAGTGATTGGCAACCCTAGGAAAGTGAATTTTTCTATGCATTCTATCTATTCAAAACATCAAAAACATTTGATGTTTCCATTCCTTGCAGTGGTCATGATTTTGGTTTTTTGATGTTCAGGAGGCCAAAATTCTCACTTTCTTCTTTAATTTTCTTGATTAGATGTTTCAGGCTTTCTCAGTGGAGAATTGTATCGTCAGCATATAGAAGATTGTTGATGTTTCTTCCTTCAATCTGCACCCAATTTTTGATCCTTCAAAATCTATCTTCCTCATGATTATTTTGGCATACAGGTTGAATAAGAAAATGGAGAGAATTCAACTCTGCCACATTCCTTTCTCTATCTTAAACTATTTGGTGTCTTCATATGGTGTTCACACAGTAGCTTTCTGTTTTGTGCATATTGATTGCACCAGTTTGACCAGATCTTCTGGTATCCACAGGCTTGTAGGACTCCCCAATAGCTTCTTCTTATCAACATAATTGAAGACTTTCTTGAAGCACATATAAATGATTCACAAGATTTTTCTATGATCCAGTTCAGATTTGCAATATGGTCACAAGTGCCACGAGTCCATGACCCTTTCAAAAGCCAGCTTGAACATCTGCTAATTCTCTTTCAATGGTTGGTGCTAGACATTGTTGTATAATTTAAGCAGAATCTTTTAAAAATAAGAATGAGAGCAATTGTGCAATAATTGGAGCAATCCTTAGAATCATCCTTTTTTGGCAATGTAGTGAACATTGAACATTTTCAATTATATGGACACTTGTTAGTTTTCCAAATTTTCTGGCACAGCTCTCTCATCACTCTGCGAATACAAGTCTCAGTAATTCTGCAGAGATAGTGTCAACACCTGCAGTCTTGTTGTTTGGCAGTTGGGTCATTGCCCATATGATCTCTTCCACAAGAGTGACCCGTTCTCTGTCTACTTCTCTTTCCTCATCATCCTGAGACTGGGCCCCTTTACTACCTCTTCTGTATATTCTCGAGATCTCTTCTGGATGCCTTGTTGGTTGAACAGGTTTTTTTCCTTGCTTGTTTTTAATGATGCCTTTATGAGCAATAAATGATGCTTAGGTTTTTTTGACTTGCATGAATGCATTCCTGGTGCAACCCTCCTATTGTTTACTTCAAATTGTTTACATTGCTCATCCCAATAAACTTCATTATCCTTCCTTGTTGTGCCTGGAAAGCTGCATTCAGTCTTCTTACTTCTTCCATTCTTCTGCTGCCTTGGATGTTTTTCTTTTCAGCTATTTGGATGGTTTCATCTGAGGGCCAGTTATACAGTATGTGTTCTTCTGCAATTCTAATAATGGCTGAGTGAATTTCCTGCCACAGTTCATCAGGTGTCTTCTTAGTGATGCCCAGTAGTTCAATCTATTTGCACCCTAATAGTACATGTAATAGGAATTTTAGTGGCATCAAACTTCTTTGGAGGAACTGTCTTTTTAATGGTGCATAGTTTAACTTTAATTTTTGCTGCCAACAATTCATGATCTGAGCCACAATCAGCACTTGGATTTGTCTTATCAGTAAGGACTGAACTGGTCAATAGTTGATTGCATAGGACATAGTCAATCTCCTTGTGGTGAGTTCCAGTCAGTGAAGTCCAAGTGTATAAGCAGTGCTTGTTCTATTTGAACCTTGTATTCATGATTCTAAATTGGTTTTCTTGGCAAAATTAAACCAAATGATCACCTATATCGCTCCTCTCACTTAATGCAAACTGACAGGTGATGCCTGTCTCCACTCGTTTGCCAACTTTTGCATTGAAGTTGCCCAAAATGTAAACAATGCCTTTTTGGGGCATTTGTTTCAGAGTTCCTTGGATAATGGCATAAAATCCCTCTTTTTTAAGCTCTATTGCAGCAATCATTTGGGCATAGATTTGGACATTGTGATACTGAGGGCTTGGTGTAAATTTTAAAGGTCATAATTCTGTCACTGACAGTTGAGAAGCTTTCCACTGCTCTAGCAAATTACTTGCTTACAATAAACGCCACTTCATTTGCTTTCCTGGTGTCATGTCCTGAATAATAGACAGTGAAATCCTCAAATTGGAAAAAGCCATTATCTGACCAGTGTAGCTCCAAGGAGATCAATTTCCAACCTGATCATCTCTTGTCTGACAATATCTAATTTGCTCTCTCATTCCTCTGAGATTCCATGTGGTTTTCCAATGTATCTCTATACAGCACAAGCATTTGTTTCTGACACTATCTGCCTCAGCAACTGGGATTCCTGTTATCCTACCATTAGGCACCCTATCTGACATGTTTGAGATTTTTTTCCTTGGTGAGTTTTTTGTGGAGTAGATCGCCAGGTCTTTCTCCAAGGCTGTAACTCACTTTTCGACAGCTGCCCAAGGACAGCAATTGCTACAGTCCTTATTAAACCGGGAGACGACCAATCTGGTATGGGGTCCCTTTTTTTGTTGACTCATCATAGTTAATGGGTTTGTGGATACTCTTAATCTGACTCCTTCACTGAGATCTGTCTGGGCTTGGGTGACCCTTCTGGTATACTTCCTGGTGGTATACCTCTAGCATAGCTATCAGCATTAATAGAAGATACAAGCCCTTCTCCAAAGGGAAATTCCACAAGAAGGGGCTTCATATGATAAAAAAGTGATTAATTAAGAAATATAAGGGGTGGTTATCTAATATCCCTGTGTGGCTGTGAAGCCTAAATGGAACGAAAAGGGATGGGAGAAGAGGAAGGTAAACCGAAGAAGAAAGTTGAGAAAGTAAAATAAGAGACATACTGTTGAGAAAGTAAAATAAGAGACATACTGTAGGAGGAGCTCCTAGAGCTTTTAATACATACGACTCTTCCTTCTTCATGCATTTTTCAACTTGAAATTTCATACGTATCAATTCATATATTTCCCTATCACAGTGTTGTCTTTTTAAAATATCTTTAGAAGCCCTCAGTTTGAAGGTACCCAGAGTGGTATGGTAAGATAGCAGGGGATAAAAATGGATAAAAATGAACTCCTATCCAGTAAATAGACTGAGTAACTAGAATAAGTCTAATGCTGATCTGACATTTTGAAGGTATGAAATGATATATATCTAATTTGTAAACATGAAGCACAGGCACTTTGTAGATCACTACTGTGAAAGCAGAGAGGGAGGAATATTATGATGCAATAAGAATGATTGTGGTTCATATTTAAAAGAGCCTGGATGTGAAAGGAGTGTAAATTGTTACCAACATTATAGAACATGGGCTTTAAGAAAAACTCCCACAGAAACATTTAATGAAAACAAAAGACTTTTCCAGTGCCTGCTATTTTGCCTTGACTGTAAGATGTAAAAGATCTTGAAAGGAAACTCTTAAGTGAGCTTTTATGTAAAGGAAACCAATAAAATCAAGTCTACAGTATTACTCTTCATGTTGATACTTATTAAGTCTCATTGCATAAAGAATGTGAAACATGATAATATAGAGTTTATAACACCCAGAGGGTTTTGTATACAGCAAAACATTAAAAATTATCTAAATTGAGTCATCAAATGCTTAACAGATTTTTGTCTTTTAAAAAAACTGTTTGTTTATGTCATAGGTTTGAGGTCAGAGAACAGAGGGATTTTGTTCCCTTGATACAAGAGATGTTGTTTTGTCCTTCAGCTTTCAACAGTCAATCCCATTATTTTGTTTCAGACAATGTTCCTATGAAAAGTGCTCCTAGATTAATTCATGTTCACTGCTGTATTCTTTGGTATCCTGTAGCACTTCTTCTACACAAAAGGTTCATTTCCAGAAGATCAAATGAGCTTTACTGATGAATGCAACAAGATCTTCTTCCCTGTATCTGGTGTAAGGGAAATCAAAGCATGGAAGATTTTTTTTAAAAAAAGTCTTTTTGCCTTTTCAATTACCAACACTCTCTTTACCTTTTTTAAAAACTAACATTACAGTTTAGTCCAATGTGAGCTGTTTCAAATGTTCAAAGAACATATGGTGTAATCTCTTGGGTCAATGGTATAGAGTGCAGGTGGAAGATTACATGATGAAGGTTTCTACATTTAAGAATGTCCTTTCCTTGGAAAGCTAATATGCCAGATGAAAGAAATGGGCTAGAACCCTTGTTATTTAATAAATAACATTCTATATTTGAAATTTTTCATGAGAAAAGAAACAGACTATGAAGTTTCACCTATTCTGAAGTGGTATATTTTCAATGGAACTGTTATGCTTTTAATGAATACCAATATTGGTTCAAAGACAAAGACAAAGAGCTATTTCTAAAAACACAGTGCAATTTGCTAGTTATCAAAGTTATCATTAAGTTGCTGGGTAATATAAAAATATTTCAGAAGTGAATATAGGCTGAAGTTAGGCATTAAATGTTAATATTATGATTTTATCTGTTGATCCCCATTTCTACAACTGAGTCCCTAGTTTTATATTTATTTGAAACTTAAGTCCCAAGTTTAAAAATAAATATATATGATCAAAACCACCATTTCTTGCCTTACATTTTCCCACACATACAAACAAAATGCAAACATTTTTCTCTTATGCACATGTACATAATGATGTTGATAATAGTTGCTGTTATAGGGTTTTTATATTGCTTATGTTTTATTTTTTATTTTTATATTATTTATTGTTAGATTTGCTTTCTGTAACTCTTACAACAGTGAAACAGGAAAAAAATGATAAAAATCTAAACAAATACTAGCAAAGTAATGAAAACAATAAAAATCTATATATATAAAACAGAGCCCTCTTAAGTTAGTTAGTTAGTTTGTTTCTTTGTATGTCCGGTATAGGCTCCT